>CABFON010000041.1:0-21215 GCA_900683695.1 Echinococcus oligarthrus
GGCTTACACGTAGTCGTTCTGCCGTCCACGCATCGGTGGTGAATCATAGGTGTCGTACCTTGAACGCCGTAGTCGAGATCCATAATCTTGACTGTCATATGACATTGTAACTGAAACTGGATTTGAAATGATGTTGCGCAAGAATTAGACACACAAAGACGCTTCATTTTTTGCCTTGATTCCTTTCATTTCTTGCGTTTTGAGACACCAGAAATACCGAAAGTTTATTCAGACCTCGTTTTGATCTACCACTTCTAGTATCCATAATTAGGCGAGGGAGCCGATTTTCCTTCAAAACACTTAGTGATGCATGATACGTGCCGCTAAACGGGTAAAAACGAGCCAGACGACTTTAGAGGTCAAATTGAAATCTTGAAAGATAGATTTACACACAAGAACGCTTGTTCAATACATTTTCATGCGAAATTGCTGCTGAAAGAGATTCACATGGAGCTTAAAAGCCATCAACCTGTCAAAAACAACACCAAAATAAAGAAATGATGAGAATGCAGAACTTGTCAAAAAGAATACGCAATGCAAGGTACCTTTGCAGAACCCTCACAAAGAAACCCAAACGGACAAACATACCAAAGACCGTGAATTTAGAAAATGGGGAGTTGCAGTATGACTTAAGATGAACGGATCTATTAAAACAACTTATGCGAATAATGTTCATTTTGGATGTTCTTATTACTGTTACTGCTAATGACATCACGCATGATTTCATGTCAATTTTTAAAATAATTACTATCGCCAACCTACTTTTAAAGACTATTGGTAACTTAACGAGTGGTTTGCGTAAATTTTGATGTTATGATCACTTGAATGTTAACTATGTATTTTGCTCAGTGTCAGCACTGTCGTCAGTCTAAAAAATTATATCAAAAATTACTCTAGCAGTTTTATGGCCTGTGGACCTCACCAGTTGCATGCTTATGATTTGTAAAATGACCTGTTATTAATGTATAAACGCCCAATAGTAAATGTGTAAAGTACTTTAGAGACCTTACAGCCGATATCTATAACACGCAAGTCTACAATCTTCCAGAGTGGGTTTAGGTGGTGATATTTTTAGTGGATAACTACAATTGGTTTTGTACAGTTTAGGGTGACTTTTACAAACAAACTATTAGTAGTATTTGAAATTTCTTGCATTATATCTAACTCAACTTGTTCGTGTTGGAGTGTGCTGCTTTTGTCCATGGTGCAGACAAATACTAGTCAATAAGATATGAAACCAATGGTAAATTTATAAGTAAGTTGGAATAATTCAACTGCAAAGAAGGTTTTTAACATTCCAATGCAAATTGTTTTGCTGCCCTGTTTTAAACTTGGGGCACTTTACTCATAATTGATGTTTTGCTTGTTATAACAATAAAGTAATCACTAGGGGATTTCATTAAGTCTCAATAAATCAACTTAACCGCCCAGTTTTCCTTTAGTTCCCGAAAAATCCGAGAGCTTTAAAAGATTTCGTAATGGGCAGAAAATCTTGGAATGTGTAACAGCTGAAAAAAGCATCACACATAGAAGCAACTGTCGAAGATTTTTTGGGAATGTATTCATTACAAAGCACGGTATTCCAGCTTAAGAAGTTTATGCACGGAGATGTTTATTTACTGAAAACGCATTTTACTAGGAATAGGGTTTGAGTATCAATAGAGGCGGCATTGCAGACCTTGTAGGATATTTGCATGTCTCGAGGGTCAAGCCGTAGTGAGAACGTACTACCTTTTGCCAAATCTGTCAGGAGATCGAATGCCAGAGTTGTTTCCATCAAGGATACATGTTACATGACTAGTACATAATCTCTGTATAAAATCATAAAATAGTATTTCCATTTAAAATTTTTCTTCCACCATTGACTTCATTATTTTCTATCGAGAAGACTGGTTAAAAGAGGACTTCGTGCATTAATCCGTTGTGAGATTTTACAACTAATCAATGTTTGTGAGGAATTCAAAGTTTATCCCCACTTTAAAGATAGATGGCTCCCTCCCGGTCAGGAGACATGTCCAATCCACCCACCGGCAGACTAAAAGTTGTGTGTAGACGTGCATGTTTTGCAATCATTTTTAATGTTGATTAAACATTTTGACCATTTTTGCCATTTAAATATCACTTACCTTTTCACCTGTATGTTGTCATTAAATACAATGATTTTTTAAGTAAAAAGAGTAACTATATCAGTTGGGCGATTGGCACATTTTATCATCAGTGTTCCCAATAAGTACAAAAATGTGAGATGAAATTTTGCCAGCAAAAGGGTTTAAATTGTAACAGCAAAACACGTTGCATAGAGTACTTATGAATTTGCTTTAATATGATCATCTACTTTTAGTAGAAGCCAAAAAATGAAAGAACGGAGTCCACATTAATGCGCAGGTTCTGCGTCCACGTGTTGTTTGGTCACATAATTAACGAAGAGGATACTTTTTTGCGTTTTACATTAACAAAACCATCAATCAGAACCCTATACAGGATTTTTGTAAGCGGTTTTGGGGCATCCTCCTGTAAGGTTGTAGGAGTTACTTAAACAACTTCTGGTCAGTGAAGAGTGGAACACAAGGGCAAGGCAATTTGTAGGACGCTGTTGCCTTTTTTATTCTGATTGTTAAACATTTAAAGGCCAAGTCCTTTAATTAGGCGACTTTTGCCAACATTTCAACAATGATGCTCGAAAATTGACTTGCGCATATTTGAGAAATCAAATACCTTTTGGATTTGCTTTATGCAGGGTTTGCTCATCAAGCCTCAAATTTGTGAATACAATCTTGTATTTCATCAGTAATAAGGGTTAGATGAATGTTAGAACAATACAAAGTGATTGGTGCTGTATAACTCTGTGAAAAATTTTACGATCCTTTTTAATCATGAGTTATCATGGAGACTACCCTCTCGGCGTCATAGTAAGATATTCTCTGAAAAAATAGTTTTAAGTAATACAATTGTCTATTTCGTAATTTTAAGAGCAAAATAAGCAAAATCATCCAAAAATAACCATGCACCGGTATTCCTTGCTTGAAGGCAGGACTATCGAGATCCCATGGGTAGGAATCACGAAATCAGACTTAAAGAATTTTCAGTTTCCAATCTTAGTGACGCTTTTACAGATAGAACATGGCACCTGCTTGAGCATTAGTTGTCTGGAGTACCGAATTTCCTGGTGGTCATCACTCCCAACTATTTATAGCATTGTGATTACATGTAATGTTTAAATGATTATATATATATGTATATACATGGTTTCATATATTTACTTATAGCATCCTGAATCATATGCAAAGTGCGCCTACATGTCATGTCTATCGGTGAGGCCAGCCTTCCATGTGCAGGACGTAAGCAATATTCTTGTATTTCTGCAAAATCAAATTCGGAAAGGAAGCTTATGAAACGTCAGAGGGGGAGTGGTTTTCTGGGCTTGCTTGCCTCCACAACAAAAGTTAAATTAGAGGAGGGGTTTGCAAAATCAGTTGAAATTTTACTAGGGGAGATTCGCTGTAATTTGTTGGTGCTCAATTTTCTCCCTTCAGATGTTGTCACGTCTTGAAATGTTATTTTGCCTAGGGTATCTTTACAGTTATACTTTTTTTATATTATACTTCAAATTTAAAACTACCGCTTCATTGAATAACATTGTAACTTTGGAAAAGCAAACTACAGACTCATATGGCAATGATTTATCCTTAGGTTAAAATTGATAAACGTTCGGGATGCGGCAATTTAAAGTTTACTTAACAGGATATTTAACCATCCAGGCGTGGCTAAAAGACCGTACTGACAGGCAGGAGTACGACCCTAGCCCTTCCGTAAATATGTTAGTAAACCTTTCCTTATAGCAGTATACCCTCTTGAGTCATCAGAAAGGACTTAGAGCAGTAAGAGGAGATATATTTTGCCATAAAATTTGCAGCGATAATCTTTAAAATAGGAAATTATCAGATTAAGGCTATTAGGTTAAAGCTATAAATGAATGAAGAATAGGTTGAAACTTCAAGAGAGGAAGCTAAATTAGGAATTTGGCAATGAAATTCAGGGATTTCTACGTATTTATTTTCATGACATTTCGGGCACAATATGGTATTAAGGGTACAATATAGAACTTCAAGGTTGTTATAGGCATGTAAAAGCATTAAGCTGGCACATGAAATAGTTGTACAAATGCGATCCCACTACTTTGTAGTTTGATTCCTTATCAACGAATAGTCAGAGGCAGTCATTGGGGCAAAATAATAGCAAAAAAGCAAACTACATTAGTAAAAAACGAATTAAGAGGAAATGGCAAAACAACATTTTCTCCATGATTCTCTCTCGTGGGAATAGCCTGATGCCCAACCGAGTGGCGACGCACGCATTACCTCCCTCGTTCGGGGTTTCGCACAAATAGGGTGCATCTAAATGTAAATGTACCGAGGGCAGGGTTGGTCCCCTTAAGCGTGGGTGTATTCACCCATCAGCACAGCAAAAAATCACGTTTTTAAGTACCAAATCTGTTGAGTTATAGGTGGTAAAAGCACTTCGTCAACTGAGTCCATTTAGGCGTCTGAAGTACCTGATACATTCGGGCTGAGAAAATACTAGAGAGACGCAGCTTAGGCGGCAAAATTAATAAAATTTGTACCAAGCATTTCTTATTAAGCGTATATTATTTACAAGACTATTGCATGTTTTACTAGTCATTTTAGAGGAGAAGATTTCAGTCACCCTTCTATGGCAAGACAACATCAGGTAAAACAGGAGAATTTGTACAAAGTAAAGGCATTAGCTAAATTCTTTGCCTTTTACGAACGGTCAACATCGTAGTAGGATCAAGATCATTGAGCCAAAATTGTTATTATTCTTTATGGGCAGTGCTAAACGCTTATGTGAAAAGCTTTGTCTTAAGAGGGTTTAGTGGGTTGCAAGTAATACCACAAAACACAGACGAAGCGGGAGGATGCAAAAGGGGCGGCCTTGGTTTATGAACACTTTACGTGCTCACTCATCATCCACTTGAATATTTGTCACTCTTTTGGAATAAACAACATCTCTTTTTACGTCTCATACAGTTTCTTAGTCGCTTAAAAATGCCACAGTTGGAGAGGGCAACGGGACTTGTGGCACAAATTAGGTGGTCAAGAGGAAATTGATACTTAGCTAAGTCGATTACTCTCCCTGATTTATAATTAACAGGCTTTAGAAGCTGAATTCATTTCTCGATTTTCATAACAATGCTTCTTTTGACCACTTTAATTATGTTTTGGTGAATTTGAGAGACAATGTGTACTGCTAATGACAACCTATTCTCTGACAACACCTCATACCACTTGAGTTGCCGCATTATCTTTAACATTGGCTTAAAAACACCGGATTAAACATTTCTATCCTAACAAACGACATCCTCAATTTTTTAAACCTCTTGTAAGAAATTATACCTGGGAAGAAACACCTAGGATGCCTGCTATCTATTTTTACAGACCACCAAAGCTAAATGCTTGCAAATTTGCTGTAATGGGGATTTTTATTAATTGCATCACTTTGGGTCTAAGAAATTTAACATTAAGTCTATTTATGGCGGACAGCTCTATATTTCGACCTCTTCTCCGGTTTTCCACAGCTTGTTTATAAGTCGCTTTAAATAAGTAATACTTACTTAGTAATTCAAGGAAATATTTTGGCAGATCTTACTATTCACTGAAGCTCTGCATGGTTAGGGTGGGTTTCAAAAGGCAGAGAATGCATTTAGCTTATGAAAACAAAGTTTGAGGTGAAAAAATGGAGGCATGAGGAAAGCAAATTTTTGGTCATTTTGAGTTCTTAAGTACATTCTTGGGTCATTATGGTTATGGTAACCTTATCCACATAATAAGTAAAGAACAAGGCTCGTAGGTCGCCTCTTTCCTGTTCCGCGTACTCTTAAAACAACCAGGTTGGTCTGATTTCAACACATTTACTGGGGGAAGTGAATAGGAAAGACTAGTACGGAGTTTACGGAGGTGAGGATCCGTAACCGCTGTCAGGCTTGCAGGAGGTCAACTCCATCACGAGATTCTCTTTGTATCCCCGCCTTCTCTCTGAAAGAAATCTTGAAACGATATAAGTATTACATAAGCATGCATAACCATGGAGACAAATTTGGACCGATGTTACATAGGAAGATGCGCCAAACCTCAATATTGTTGTAAGCCCTTAATTTATCTAGCAACCTTCAGCCCAGAATGCGGGTTTTCACAATATACAGGGTGAGCTGACTCGTTGGAGAAGAATAGTCACTTGACATTAGCAAACTCGACTAATAATCGCTCTATTTTTTTCATGGTCATTCAAATTAAGCTGCATTTTCCCTATGCCATCTGACTTCACTGTTTCCATCCGCAAACTCTTATCCACCTCTGCTTCCATAATACTCTGTAGAGATATTCAAATTCCAGCGACGGAACACTATATCTGTGACTTCCCTGGTAATGTGTACCTTTCTATGTAAATTTAAAATTAATGACATAAATTTAATTAGTAAAAGTAAGCTAATATGTGCATAACGTGTTTCAATTTTTTCCGTTGGTGATAAGAACACCGCATATTATTAAAAGTCGAGTCTTGTTAGTCAACCATTACTTAATCGGTTATGACATTAGAGGGGAAAATCTGGGGCAGACAAGTTACTTTTCCCTTTTTACTCTCTCCCGGATATTTTAAATTCCAACTAGCAAATGCTCTTCCAACTTCATTCAACCTTTTTAAGCAAATATAAGAAAGGTGGGAGCGAATTGGTCTTTCAAGTGAAAAAAAAAACATGAAGCAGGGGGACACATAAACGAAATCGCCATTAAACAGTATACTGCTCCACATAGGGTACGTAGCTACTGAGATGCGAGGTGGCGGGTGATCGAAAACGTTCGCTCATTTCTTGGCATGGCACGCTGTAGTGACCCTTTGCGACGGCTGAATACCTGTGAAATCTATGCCATTGTATGCACATCATATTGTACACATGAATGAGGCTGGTTAAACATACATTTGTATAGTCGTGTGGCCATCTTTACTATTCTGGATGTCACTTTCTTGCTACTTCAAATCCCCATATCATACATCCACTGAATTAAGACGAAGAATCATTCAAGGTTGTCCATTTTATGCGCATCGTCTAACTTGGTTCCAAAAGTGTATAATCTTTTGCACAAATTGGGCAAAAAATGTGGTAGAAAAACTGTGTTAAAGAAATTAATTTAAGCAACAACTATTTGGCAATTAATCACCCAAAAAGGTGCAGTGCATTGAGGAAAGCCCTTTACTCTTCGTGAGGAAGAATTAAGCCTCATCATAGACTACCAACTTTAAGGTTAACAGTGCTGGCACCTATACTGACTGGAAATAAAAATGTAAAATAATATGATGTGGTCTTGAGATATTGCAGAAGCGATTGAAGGTCGAATTTAGTCTCTTATTAATTGCTTTTGATCATCTACTTCTGAGACGTAAGAAAGGAAGTGCTTTTATGCTGCAAGGTAAACAAAAAATAGTATTCTCTTCGTACTAAAAATAATCAACTATAGGAACCTTCTTAAAATATTTCATTCGTTGTAATAATCACCACTGCAGCCTATAAAATTACCTTTGTTTCACGAAGCTAAAGTGTGTCCAGATTTCAGCCTTTATAAGATGTTTCACCTACGGGATCCAAGAAACATCCTTGTCAAATGCACTCCCTCTTTCATTCCCTTTATTTTCCATCTGTCTGTTCTTTATGCATACCAGTGCCTAAAAACGGCTCTAAGAGATAGTGGTAATAAAAACGTGGATGAATTAAAATTAAGGGAATGCGGGTAAAGCGGCTGACGACATTGAGAGGACGCATCTCAGCCGCAAACAATTCATCAAGAACAAGTAGATATGCTTTACACAAAACTGAATGAATATTAGCTCTGTGATGACGATATGATGTACGTCTTGGAAAGCTTGGGCGAAAAATATGTAGAGTAAGAGGGTTGTTTGACGATGACAAATGGTAGAGCAGCCCACTTAAGTAATGTTTAACCACAAAACCACAAGTCCCATTGCTCATCACAGGTCAATTTTTTTGGTCATTTGAGTGCAGTCTCCTTCCAACAGTGTGCTTTCGTCACTTACCTAAAAAAGTGAAGAAAATGGTATCGATGGTCGCCGAAGCTTTCTGCTATCTGTTAGTTTGCATTGCACCCACTAGATGTGTGGAATCCAAAACATTCGCCCGCCCTTTAATGGCGCCGGCAACAAGTTGCTTCATTGTCGCTTACGCGCAGAAAGAATAAAAGTTGTTGAAACATTATGCGCAGGTGATTTCTCCCAATATCGACTTACAATTCTCCGTTTTCACTAAAAAGAGGTGGTTTTAGTTACTCATTACCAAATGTAAAGATTTTACACTATTTTGGCTATACAAAGTATATGATAAGATGTACTTAAAACCTTATTAATGAGTTAAACAATCCTCAGCCACTTCTGGCCGTTTATTTAGCAGATAGTCCATGAGGTGAGGGATCAAGATGAAGGAAAAATATCACTTTAAAGGGCACCGTACGGATAGACTGACGTTGTCGTATAAGCGCGTAACCGTCTCAATCCACCTTCGCTCAATTAAACTCATAAGACTAAATGCAACAACTGTAATCTTAGCTGACAAGGTAAAAAATGTTAAATTCTTTAACAAAATATTTGGATCGTACCTCTGCCCACTAGCTGCGACAATATGAACAGCTTTTCTGATCTTGGCAATAAAAGCGTATGCCTTTTAGAATGCAGCATCCGGCTCAGTGATAATCACCACGGTGGCTGATTTCTTTCATTAACTTTTTTTTGTTTTGCTTGCACAGATTACTGGTTGTAATGAATAAATTTGAATCTAAGTATAGTTTTTTTTTATGCTAAAACCTCGCTGATACTGATTGTGAATATTTTTACATTAAGGATATTAAAATCGTCGGCACTGACTTTAATAGTTTAGAGTAAGTAATCTAATTGTAGAATTTGATATTTGATGTGGATGGCCTCTTGACGCGATGTTACAGTGCTTTACGCTTCACATCCAGAAGGAGTTTGGCGCACATTCAAGAGTTGTGTTTATGGACTAAACAGGCATGGTCGAGATTCAGTAGAAGTTTTGCAGCCCAGGAGTAACGACTTCAGGCTCCGGCGGAATGCTGTTTTTAAAATTATAGGTATTCACCTGTACGTGCACAGCGATTCCGCTCAATAAAGATATATTAACCTACTTGTGCAGAATTTACGCATTTCTACGCCTTTCGATTCCAGCACAACTTATGACATTTAGGAGTTGCTGTTGTTAATCTCACACCGTCCACGAAAGATACCCTTCGAAAAGGACTACGGTAACCTCAAAACATGCCATAATAAACCAGCATCTGGACTACAAAACCCTGACTTCCTTGTAAACTAAATCATAAGTGGTAGAAATCGCAGTGCTAAATTCTTTTCCATACTTTTACTTCATTTTATTGCTATCATGAGTTACTGGATGTGATGAGTACAAGACATTCGCGACTATGCGAAGGCCATGTTATTGCTGGATTGACTCAATCCTAGGATTGAGTTCCTTGTTGTGAATTTAAACGGAACACTTCATTGCGTTAAAAGTTTGCCAATCTGAAAGCATTTACCAAACTTCTTTTCCAAATGAACAATCCCGGTTTTGTTGGGCGCACGGGAAGCAGTACAGATCTTGTCGATCAGCTGCCAAAGCATTGAAATTATAAGCTCTCTACTGAGACGGGAATTGATACAACAACTAGATAGCTGTAAAGATGTTCATTTATGATATTTGCCTGATGTAATGAAATTTTTATGGTCTCAGCATCATCATGAATAGCAAATGAAGGCAATAAGAATGGATAACGCCGAAATTCAAAGAAAAGGCCATTATTAAGGTCATCGTGTATGTTCATTTCCTTATATACATATTTAAGCATTATTTTATTAGCTCCAATTCTCCGTGCTAATCCCTTGGATGGTTATATCGCTGTATTTCAATGCCCTTATTCACCATTATTCAAAGCATTGTGGCAAGACAATATTTTCTCAGAACGCCTTAAATAATTTAAGCTTCTAAAATTTATTTGCATTCACTGAATCGCAGTTCCTTCATATCAAGCACTCATTTTAAAGTCCCAGCTTTCGAGTCACCCATGGAAGCGTTAAAAAGCATGAGAGTATGAAAACTGCTTTGTTATTCCTGTACCGAAGGCCATAGTGAAGTACTGAGCCATCGGCATTAATTTCGAGCAGCGGAAGACTCTAAAGTTTGCTTAGTGTCTTTCTCGATGATTCTGATGGTTACTCTTCCCACGAAGCGAGTGCAGTGGATTCAACAGAATCACAACCAGCCAAAAGACAAACATGCAATGAGTTTGCATCAAAGCAGGTAGTCCCTGTATCTAACGGTGCTGATTTTTTTCTCCAATTTGAAGTGTGTAATGAGGAGTGCCTTCCTAAGTTTATCCAAGTCTGGATCATATTTTACAACAAACAAATTTTGTGCACCAGTTTCTCCTTTTAGAACATTTATCAAAAAACAAGTCGCATTTTTGACTCTTAATCAAATTTTAATGACATTTTTTTTGTCCTCCTTCGAATGTTTAGCAAGTTCAACGTCAGTAAAGGAAATTCAGAAAAAAATTGAATGAGAATACAGGCTCATCGGGTTTCACATCTTTATGCCATTCCTTCTTTCTAATTACTTTGCAATTTGAGAAATTCTCAGCCTTTTACTCAAGCCACTTCTGGCTTCTAGCAACGAAAGAGGGATTACATTTTGGCATTCCAAATTTTGGCGTATGCACTTCAAGCCTTGTCGTGTACACAAACCCATCCATTTGCAGTGACGCTTCCCCCTATGGCATTTTAAGTAGAAATTAGTCCGCCTGTTCAAATGTAATTCCTACTTGAAACACCGGTAGTGCTTCCTATGGATAGTCAGCAGTAAAGGAATGTCATATTACCACAGATGAATGTTTGCTAAAACTTTGGGAAAGGAATGTTGGCGGTTGAAGTCTGAGAATGAGAATTAGAATTGTTTTACAATGCGAAACGCCCACAGCTCGTATTGAATTCCCAGTCAGAGTTATCAAATTGCCGCTAACCGTAATGAATTACCATTGGATTTTCAAGACTTGCCAAAAAATTCGTCGACTAGAAGCTATTGTCTTGATTTCCGGCTTTTTCATCAAAAGCCTGCAATTCGGCAAAGCGAGTCTTTACGTCGAAATGAACCGTACTAACTATAACAAGGCAACACAAACGCACGTCTATATAATGGCACACTTAAAACCACAATTATGGTGTGAAATTAGAGGTTATTTTCGCTGACTTTGACACAATTTGGGTGTTTTATCGGCATAACTTTCAATTAAGCTAGGCTCTACCTCAGTAGATGGAGAAACTGAAAGCTTTCCAAACACTTAGAGACAATTTCGCTGGATTGATAAACATTTTAAAATTGACGTAAAAGCAATAACAAAGCTGCCCAAATAGTTTTGAGGAGTAAGGCGGAATTATTCTCCTTTTAAAAAAAACAATCGTGCAGGAGGTTCCTTTCTGGGGCACTTTTAATGGATGGTATGACTGAAATTGTGTGCAGTTTTCATAAAAATTAATTTTGGAAATCCGAAGAAATTTTATTAGTTAAAATAGCCAATTAAGATCCATAAAGCACAAACGTGCTTCGAATCTCACGGAGTTTTGGCTGTGGAACCCAAAAAATTTATCCCAACCCATCAGACTACCATTATTAGCCCACTTCTATTTTCCGTCCTTCTATTCGGCTACGCATAGCATTGCTGGTATTAAGGAAACGTGATGAACATTACCTAACGGCTTGAGCACTTAACGTAGGTTATGAGGAGGTGGATGCGACTACAGGCGAGGGAATTTCCCACTTCATCCCATCTTAGTTAAAAGTGTAACATTTCAAACGAAAAATTAGTTGGTGGTACAAAATATGAGGAATTTTGTTGTTTGCTAGTTGACGTAAATATTACTTGACCGCTCATCTCATGTTAATTCTCTACTGGTGCCTTATGACTCTATATAGTGAAGGCAATACACCTCTCTTCAACTGATTCACCACCAGTGATTCAATCAATTCGTTTGACCATCTTTTGGTGGTGCATTTCAGTGCCAAGTGCTATACGAATGGATGTCTGTCCCTGCCTTATCATGCATGCAATTGAACAACCGCGTACATTTTACATGTGCCTACCAGTTATTACAGTGTGAGATACCAAATATCCTCCGACCTTTTTCTTTTATCAAGCATACGCTAGATTACTTACAGTGCTTCATTATGACGTAATTGGACTTCATCTTACCAATTTGTATGTCTATATCCCATTTTGCATTAACTTTGCCTAAATGCAGTCAAATCGTAGACTGCGCACTACAAGTTTGTTCATATTTATCAAAAATTATAACTGACTACAGCATTGACGAAATCTCCTAACGAATATTTCTACATCCAACTATACTTGGAATTCTGGTGCAAGTGTTATTCCTATTCAGTGCGGTTTACTCTTAGTAATTTTTTAAAAACGTCTGCCCAAACTGCCTAATTAAAAGTCAGCGGTTTACTATGGCCATAGGGTACAAGTGCAAATCTATTCAATTTTTTAAATGTTAAATATCCTAAATTAAAAAAGGCCTTCTTAATGCTGTTTAGAGCTGCTATATGCTGTTCAATCTGCGTGCGCTGATTGGTTTCGAGGCGTTTATAAGAGGAGGTGGAGGCCGACTTTCGACTAGTACACCTTTAAGCATGTCCCTCATGACGATATCCTCACTACTCATTACCACATTTTGTCTAGGTTTACTCCAAGTTTCGAGTGCCTATCGACATTCCACTTCGCAATTTCGAGATAGATTCATACCCATAGAGGAGGGAAACCTCTGGCCTTACTGGATGGATGATCCTGATATTGATGGCGAGGAGCAGGTGGTGAGTGATAGGGTAAACAAGAAGAGTCACCCAACGGTACCCTCGCTGCCGCAATATCTCGAACGGTTGAAGAAGTTTCAGAGTCTGAAAGATAAGGAGAAATACGTTGCTGCCCTTAACTCCTACTACATGATATTCGGGCGCCCCAGGTGTGCAGTTTACTTTTTTTACTTTATTTAAACTATTTTTACTGTTTCATTATTATCCTCCTAATTTACAGGTATTTATTTACTTATCATAGAGAAAATCAGAACGACTTATTTATTGGGAAATATTGGAGAGTGTATCGTAAAGTCAAATTGCCCAAAAAACTGAGCAAATTATACAAAAAATACTAAATGTTAGTTGTACAATTCGTATCATGCACACTTTTTACTTCAAGCATACTTTTTTTTCATTTTACCAAGTTACACCGAGTAATGGAAATTTAATGTTTCCTCTTTTTAACTTATGAGGCAGTGTTTATCAATTATATAACAAACATTAAAAGTGACAACTAATCTAACTTCATCATGTTAGAATGCTGCGCTCGTAAAATAAGTTGATCGGCCTCTACTCATTTATTCTAATTAGCCTAAAGCAAAAGCAGTAGCTTAAATAGCAGGGGAAAGTTTTTGCCAATAAACCCGCATTCACTGGCATAGTAAAATATTTTGTATCACAAAAAAATTCGATTTTGTGGTTCATATACAAGGGAAGTCAATCATTAAGACATTTTTTAAATTTGAGATAGACGTAGGGGCGAGTTGCCATGCCTGAGATCCGGGATATCCATCATTCTAGACGGCATTTTTATTGGAATGTGCATTTACTCAAAACCCTTGAATTTCAAAACAAGCCTTCAGTCCTGTCATCAGTAGGATCTCTAGAGCCTTGGCAAAAATACTTCGAGTTTTCACTCCTCACTTCCAGTTTAATTGCCATTCTCTAAAGGTGTCCAAGAATTTCTCTCAGATTGTATTAATGTAGACTTTTTAGCCTCAACTTTGTCAATTCTTCTCCATTTTTGAAAACAATTCTATATTGTTCGTTTAGTCTTTTAATTTCCAATAATTTGCATCTAATTTAAGTCACTCTTGAGAAGGATCAACAATTTTTTGAGATCGGTTCTTTGCTTGAAACATATAAAATGACAAGATCCGTATCTTAATTAAGCTTCCGGAGAAGTTGTCTAAATGAACTTTTGCCGGGACTTTTTCCCTTCGTTTTTATGAGCTTACGCACAATTACTCTTACCTGATTCAAACAAGGCACTTTTCCGACTTTTAGATTTGGCTAAATTACACTTCTGAGGTGCGTCAAATTGTCCATTTCGTTTCTATGCTTTTAATAATAATTATGAATAATGGGTTTGCAATTCTTCCTCGTATTGTATGCAACAAACTAACGCGGGCTGTCGAACATTTTAGTCGCAGATAGAATGGCTGGAAACCCCGTTTATGTTAGCTTATTTTAACTATAGACATAGGATAATCTGTTATCTTAAATTTATGATTGTAATTTGTCACTCTGTCAGCAGTCTGTGAGATATAAGGAATAGGAACTTTTAGTATACACATATTTTAGAGAAAAAAAACCAGGGAAGATGATATGGGTGGACAGTAAGAGCTCTTTTGGTGAGCAACGCGAGGATGGGAAGATCCGCGTAGCCTTAAAGGAAGTAACAACACGTTACGATCGGAAGGTAAAGGCGTCACATTAATTACCATTAGTACAAAAAGACGGAAAAATTCTAGTTGGGCTGTGATATTGGCTATTAATAGACTTTTAATATTCCAAGCTCAACAAAGTGTGGTGGGGTCAGGTATAACAAAGTATTAGTTCTTCCATTCTACGGTTCCATCAAAAGGTTTAAAGAAAAAAGTTTTCATCAATATTCTAGATTTAGTTAAAATGTAAAAGGATTGTGTCCGCCATGGAAGGCAATATTTGATCAAGTAAGATCTGCAGTGAGCGATGGGAGAGTAGAATGGGGAGAGTCTGAAAACAAGCGCGTTGTCTCCTATAAGTTAAATAAATGCCATTCCCTCTCTTGTAATAAATAGGCGTTTAAGACCCTCGCCTAACTAGTGCAATGATAGACATTAGATTACGAACCGAATGCAGGAGCTGCTTACGATGATTTCAGATGGCGCCGCTCTGCTTACTGTGGATATATTATCCGTTTTAGAAATGTTTTTCTTTTTAAACCATAATGGATTTACTCGTTGTGCTGTTACTTGCTCATCCAGCATGCACTTATCTACCAAACGTCAGTAATCTTCTATGCACTTTTACAGAAGAGCATCACAACAAGATAAAATGCATAAAAAATAGTAAGGCAAATAAACCGGACCATTAGTAAATGCTAATATAATTTCTACTAGCGTAAATAAAAAGTTCTACACACTAAAAGTGAAATTTTTCGCCTTTGTTAACAATTTTGCGGGTAAGTTTTTGTTATGAAATGGTAAAATCTTTGTTGTTTACTTTTCGTCCCACTTAGAAATGCTTTCCTCTCATCAGTATTACATTAGTGAATCATTTCAAATTATGTAAAATATGACTATTAGCAAATTGTAGTTTAAAAGGACGAAATTCTATTCAGCGTTTACGCAGACAAATCAGCCAAATGTTATGTCAACTTCCAACAACCAAACAAATTGGAAACGGGCTTTTAAAAAAGTAACTTCATGAAAAAGTGTGAATGATTAAAATCACTTAAGTGGGTATTATGGCCTTGTACAACATGGAAAATGAAGCTTTTAAGCAAAATGAGTGTCCCTTGAAACAAATCTTCCAATAAATTCTAAAACCACAATCATGAAAGAACGCTTCATAAAGGGTCGGATGTTATTCGGTGTCTCATATTATAATGGCTAGTAAGCACCTGCAAAATGTACGTGGTTACTCGTGCGCATACATGGTAAGACAGGGGCAGACGTCCGCCAGAATATTTGTACGCCACATTTCCCCGCTTCTTTGGATTACCACATCACATAACAGCGGTTGAAATAAGCTGATAGAAGCTACTCCACCTTGCCTACCTTTTAAAGCAAATTTCCACTCGGTTCCAAGGCGATGGAAGCCTTTGCGAAATTCATGTAGCATTTAATGCTGAAGTACACCACCAAAAATTAAATAAATTACTGGTAGTGAATCAGTTGAAGAGAGATGAATTACCTTCTTTACTTTGATGAGTTGCGATACACCAGTGAAGCGTTAACACGAGATGTACGATTAGTAAAAACCAAATTTAACTGTTGAGGAAATGTTATGGAGTTTCACTAAGCAAATGGATACTAGATGCATTAAAAAATGGCGATAAGCTTGAGAGAATACTGAGTCTACGTTCTGCACCTCCTTTGCGTGGGCTACGAAAGCACAGCTTGGAAAGAGGCTGCTTGTCGAATGACCAGGAGACGGATTGGCATATGAGGAAACGCAGGACTTGTGGTTTTACATTTTAGCATTATTAAGTGAGCGGTCCTGCTATTGGTTACCGCCAAGCGACCTGCTCATCACCTTCGCTTCCCACTCTACACTTTTAAAACACCCACCATTTCCTTACTACAAAACTGCGCCTAAATCATGTGTGTGTGGTGGTCTGCGGGTCCATTCGTCCCCTAGGTGTCGTCAGCTCGCTGAATACCAAACATCATTTACGGCTCTGATGTATCAACTCGTTGCAACTCAATATAAATGAAGGTGTGCAAGACAAAATCTGGCTTCTTGAGAATTAGCCGGGAATAGTGGAAGAGGCCTTAACCGGAAAACCTATTATTCTTCTTACAAGGTAATGCAAAATCTTGCACGCCAAGGCAAAGCAAAACTTGTCAGTGAGATGTACATATCATTAACGATGGCAGGGAAGGGGGCAAAGAGAAAGGTAAGAGGGCGATTCTCATGCCTTATCCTCATCTTCTGAGTCAGCCCTATATTTCCAGAACTAAAGATTACAAATTTACCTTAAACTTGATATAAAGCATCCATTCCACAGAAGGGAAGACTACTGGAAGAAAATGTGAGACGGAAATAAGGCTAGTTCTGGACAGGCTTTGTGTTTCAGGAGTGGTAATTTTTGTCTATTTGAATATGAGAGCAAGTTTTCATCTTACTGGGAATATATTAAGAAGATTTAACCAAATTTGCTGATTAAATCCATTCAACACTTACTTCTCCATGCCGTAATTCCTAAGAGCATTTCTGATACACTTGCAAGCAACACCTAAAAAACCTAGCAGAAACACATATGGCCAAAGGATAAATAAATTTAACATTCAATAAACTGAAACGTTTAGCAAATCAAGAAACAATGCCATTATTTAATTATAAAATCTAAAGACTTTGTAAAAGTAGTAAGTTTCTTTAGCACAAAAACATAAAACAAGAGTAAAGTAAAGCCTTAATTGAGAAAGCTGTTTAAATCCAAATTTCTCTCCAAATAAAATCATTTTTTGTTGCGGAATATTCCCTATACATGGTCTAAATTCATTGGTTCAAATAAAAATAAAACAGACACAACGATCTGCTCCATTCTCCCCTTCAACCCCGCATGTCATTATTCCTTAATGAATTTCGTTATGCAATCTTAAAATAAAAGCCCTCAATTTCATTTAATAATATCAGAAATAAAGTAGTAGGCCAAAGACGTGCTCTTTTCTACCATCTACTCCTCCACGTCATCATGCCTTCAAGCATCTCGTCATTACAGTTCATAAAATCAGGTGTAAAATAAGTGAATCGGCCGACGCTCTGTTCCATTTTAACATTCAATCCTACATGGCATCATTCTTTCATGATTTTGCCATCCAATCGCCCTTTCTGTAATACCAATTCACTCATTCATGTGTAAAGTAAATCATCCAAGATCTGATCCTTTCTACAATTCGGTCCTCAATATCATTATTTCTTTAAGCATTTAGCTATTCAGTCACACTTTCCGTTATCCTAATTTGTCCAATCATGTATGGATCGAACCGGACATCCAACAATCCGTTCCTTTTTACCATTCACACCTATATTTTATTTCTTCAAGGATTTATTCATCCAGTCGCCCTTTTCGTAATTCCAATTGACTCCGACATGTGTGAAATGGATCAGTCACCCGACGATCTGTTTCCATCTACCCGTGTTGACTCCTTCATGCCACTTTACCTCATACAAATAGTCATTCTACCGCCCCTTTCTGTAATCACAATTTAATACATTGTTTGCGAATGAAACTATTCGCTCGACGATCTGTTCCTTTATACTAGTCAAAATTTCATACCACCATACCTTCGAGCTCTTTTTCTGCCCATAGCAGTTTCCGTAATTCCAATTCCCTAATTCACGTAGAGGTAAGTCATTAATGATTCCCTAGTTTCTACAATTTTATTCCTCCATGCTAACATCCCTTCATGCAATTTGTCATCCAATCGCACTTTACGCAATCCCAGTAGGATCAGTTATGCATCAATTGAGTCAATCAAGCAATTATGTTATGATTTTACTATATACCCCTCCTGCAGCCATCATTTCATGCACTTCGCTATTCAGTCCCAATTTCCGTAAGCCTAATTTGCACAATTATGTGTGATTTAAAACTGGCATCTGACTATCTGCTCTTTTCTACCTTTTACTACCCCACGTCATCTTTCCTTCATAAATTTTTCATCCAGTTGCCCTTTCCTCAACCCCTATTTACTCAAGCCTGTGTAAACTGAATCACTTATGCTGTAATTTGTTCTCTTTCTGCCATTCTACGCCTCCATGCCAAAATCCTTTAATGAATATCGTCGTCTAGTTTTTCCTTCTGTAATCTAACTTTACCCAAACATGTGTGAAATGGATTAATCATTAAAAGATTTGTTAATTTTCATCATTTTACTCCTCCATGCACATTCCTTCACACATTTGGCCTTCCCATCCAAATTTACGTAATCCCAATTCACACAATCATGCATGAAATGAGCTAGTCATTCAGGGACCGTATATTCTTCACCAAATTGCCATTTCATAATCTTAATTCTCCTAATCGTTTGTGCAACAGATCAGTAGATGGTCAGTTCCTGTCTATCCTTAACTCCGTCATGCCACTTTCACTTCATGCACCTTGTCATCCAATCGCCCTTTCCGTAATCCCAATTCGATTCGTTCTTTTCTACCATTCGTTCATGCATTCAGCTATCCAGTCCTAATTTCCGTAATCCCAATTCATTCATTTATGTGCAAAATGAATAATTCATTCTAAGATGTGTTTTTTCCTACCCTTCGGTCCTTCATACCATCATTTATCCATACATTTTGCCATCCAATCGTAATTTACGCAATCCTAATACAAGCAACTAAGAGAGAAATGAATCCATCATCGAACAATCCGCGCCTTTCTATCGTTCACATTGCTTCGCCAAAATTCGTATGAACTTTTCTTCGTCTAATCGTCATTTCGGTAATCCCAATTCATTCATTTATGTGTGAAATAAAAGAAGGCATCAAGCGGTCTATTTTTTTACCACCTACCCCCAATACCATTATTCTTTATGTAGTCTTGCATCTATTTGGGATTTTCGTATTTCCAATAAAATCAACCATGTGTAAAATAATTCAACCTTCCTACATTTTATCATTCCTTCATGCATTTCGGCATCCCATTGCCCATTTCGTAATTCCCATTTACGCAATCACATGAAAGGTGAAGAGGATATTAGAGGAAAAGTTTTCTTTCTGCGATTCACACCACCATTATACAATTTCCTTATGCATTTCGGCATCCATTCGCACTTTCCATAATCTCAATGCACTCAGCCATGCATAAAATGAATAAGTTGACCTGGAAAATGTTCCTTTTAAACACTTACTCCTCCATGCCATTGCTGCTTTATGTAATTTGCCAGCCAATTGACATTTCCGTAATCCCAGTTGATTCAATCATGTTAGAAATGAATAAGTAATCTGGCTATGTTCCTTGTCTACTATTCACTCCTCCAAGTGATGGTTCTGCCCTGCATTTTTGTAATCCAATCACTATTTTCACAATCCCTGTTCACACGACCATGCGCGAAATGAACAAGCCATCCTACGTTATATTCAATTCTTTCATCGACTTTTCCATGCCGAAATTCCCTCATGAATTTTGTCTCTTTAATCTTCATTTTACCAATATCAATTTATGCAATCATGTGTGAAATGAATTAGCCATTCGTCGATGTGGTTACTTCCTACCTTTCAATCCTCCATGTATAATTCCTCGATGTGCTGTCATTTAAATTACAGTTTCAATAGTCCAATTTCACTCAAGCATTTTAGAAATGATCAGTCACCTAACAACATATTGGTTTCGGCCATGCACTTCTTATTACCATCAGTACTGCTTCCATATTTCCATTTCGTTTCGTATTTTGATTTATCACTAAAATTTTAAGAAATTTTTACATAATACTGCATTCTGCTGTAGTCCCATTTTGCAGTGCCACAAGTTTTAGCATAACTAACAGTTTTACTCGTAATACTAAGCATTAGTAGATTTAAAAAACTGTAAATTTTTCCAAAATTAACTTGATTATTGTTTGCTTCTCTGCCTTCAAAAATAGATTAAACATTTGATTTTGTCTTGTTAGTGTAAGAAAAAGAGTTTTTATCAAGCTTATGATCTTTATTATTTGCGACTGCCTTGAAGACGGTACTTTGCATTAACTAGTCGACCAAGTGCACATTTTGAAAGTCGGGCTGTATGTTTTCGGGTGGCCCACAGGAGGGCCTTTGTGAGAGTATTTCACGATATGTTGGCGTCAACGCTGCAAGAAGAGCAGTACAGAGGTTATCTGGAGTCGAAGCAAGGTTTGATAATGTCATTCGAACGGTAAGCTTCTACTTTCTGCTCTCGCATGTGTTGCGTTAGTAAAAGAAGCGCACGGTCATAGCATCATCACGATGCAACACCTGAGTATGGCTTGAGTTCGTTCGGGATTTCAGTGCCTTTTATCAGTGTATTCGTTAATTTTACTGAACTTGACCCAAACCCCCACAAATGCCATCGTTTTCCTCAACTCTACCTGAGAGTTCTTCTTTTTTCATACAGAATTTGCAATGTTTACTCAGCTTCTGTTCCGTAAATATTAAACTGGTCTATGCTGGCCGTAAAAACACGTATAAACGTTACCATACATAACCCTATTTTAAACGAAGGGGTGCCTACCAGAGGAGGGATTTTCTGAGGCTGAAATCGAGGCAATTATCAACAAACTGTCTCTAATGGATTCGAACAACTGGTGTCACTCAAGCGGTGTTGGCG
>CABFON010000042.1:0-21134 GCA_900683695.1 Echinococcus oligarthrus
GCTGATTGCTCTACCGCAAGGTGCTGAAGCCCCACCGACAACAAATTATATTGCCCTTACGCAACCCATTACTCAGTATCCCCAACCAGCATTCAAGGTTCCTCAGTCAATAGAAAATAACCAGACCATAACATCGCAAGGCAGTGGTGGTACTGTGATTCGAAAGCCCCCAGGTGATATGAATTTCCGCGCATCCATAAATGGAGAATCTGCAAGTAGTGGCGTTGCGATGAGTTGAAGTGCCTTCTTTCTCTGAGTCAGACCCGTAAATATTCCCTTCTCGTGCCCAGTGCCATGCAAACTACTAACTGTACAGTAAAAACATGATCACCCACCAGCTCGATATTTATTCGTTCCGCAAAAGTTGCTGATTAGGCGGGTGGCTAGATATGCTCATTTAAAGCGGTGTAAGTAAAATTATGTTTCTCTTGTATCAAAGTGCAATGGGGTGTCACAAAATCAACCTAAACGCCCTTTCAAACATTATCTCCAACCTCATTCCCATAGCTTCCAGATTTTTCTTTAACTGTTGAAAATAAATGAGTACAAGCTTTCAAAAAAGTAATGTACTACTAGATAGGGGGCTTAAATCTATAACTTTCACTTACGAGAGTTTCAGATTTTGGCTGTGATACAAAGCGTGGTGAATGCAGTTTAGCTCAAGTAAATTTAGGTGCGATTCTGCAAAATTAAATGAGCAGGAGGAGGAGGACAACGCTTTATTTTAAGCACCAAATATAGCCATCACTTTTCTATGTTAAAGATCTCTTGGCTTAGTCAAAGGTGACTTTAATTTTGTACTTACGTTTGCCATTAATTGTAATCATATTTAAAGGAGCAGTCTTGACGATGATACAAAAATGCGAAACTGCCTATTTTTAAAAAGAGGTGCTCTTAAAAGAATTTTGACAAGATGAAGCTCACCCTTTTAAGAATTGCTGTTTGCTAATGGAGCCTGAATATTTTGT
Organism: Echinococcus oligarthrus; assembly: GCA_900683695.1. Lineage (NCBI taxonomy): Eukaryota > Metazoa > Platyhelminthes > Cestoda > Cyclophyllidea > Taeniidae > Echinococcus > Echinococcus oligarthrus. The sequence continues at coordinate 969 of CABFON010000042.1, forward strand.
TTTGAGCATTTTCCAAAAAACATTAACGAAACACAGCTACGTACATAAATTGATTTTAATGGTGAAAAACGCTTACATTTAGGATGATAAGCGTTAGGATTTAAATCCGATTCAATTCATCAAAGGCAGGGCTATTAGCAGGTAGCAAGAGTTATAGGTAAATTGCAGTTGAATTTTGTCGCTTCAATGATACTTACCTAATCTTTACCCTAGCATGCTAGATTTGACTATAACATATTGAAAGGCCCACATTCGGTTTGAGTTTTTTTCTTATTGATAGTGGATTTCTGCGTTAGGTTTTATTTTTTGTAAATATATGCTTAAATGGTCTAAAAAGAAAGTTGAAATTTATTGTAGTTCACACAGTGGTATTTCGCAGTTTCTATTAAATAGTAACAGCAAAAGATTTTCTAAGTAATATTATGTTGGCTTTAAAAGACGGTCTTAAATGAAGAATTTGCTGCTTATAGGTTAAAAAGACAAATTCGCAAAGGTATATCTTAAGGATACATGTGTTGTATTACAAATCAACAAAAAATGCCCGTACTGCAGCAGGTAAACATGCTACTTAAACTGGGCTTCATCATAATTTTGTATTAATGCATAACTATGCCTTTTTATGCTGCATTTGTCGCCATACTAATTCACAATGGAAAGCAAACTAGAGGTTTACAAACTTTATACTGAATGCTACACCAACTTTTAGAGCCTTATTACACCTCCGCTTTTGGATGGGATTAGAAAATTCTCAATGAACGGAATAAAGCGAATAAACGGAAGATAGCAATCATTTTTGGGGCAAAAATTACCGTTCAGAGCTTTCCATAATCACCGAATTTATATTTTGCATATATTTGGAAACTTAATGCATCATTTGTCGCAATTAAACTTAGTTTAATCAGACGCAACAACAGCTCAAATACATGAAATCGCAATTCTGGGGCAGGTGAGCCTGGCTTCGGCCTTCTCCCGATAAAAAATATTGGCTGCTTAATTCATTATTTTAGAATAGGTTATTTCATTAGGATTTCAACGCCTTTAATCCCTCGTTTAACAAAAAAATGAACTGGAAATCTTAGTAGTCAGATTGTTATGCCTTGTGTTAAAAAGTATTCAATGAATGCCAACAAATTTGAAGTCGTAGCAACCTGATACTAAAAGGAATTTAGGGGAAAAACTGTCAAATCAACCAGGCATATTTAAATCTGATGCACTCGTATTGCTCTAGAAACCTACAATTTATCAGGAAACCCTTGTTTTAATAAGTGCAGTCTCCATCCCCATCTCAGTCCATATAATCCCGGATTTTTCGAAAATAATTCGTTATCTGCCTGCAAGCCTATAGCACTAACATACCCCACGCCAGTTTAATTGCGTTTTTAAAATAATGACAATAAATATTTGTTTTAGGCCAAGCCTTATTAAAGACTTTAACCATTTATATAACTAAAATCTGTAAATGGATACTTGGGTTTTGCCGGTGCAGTAATTAACTTGCAATATTAGAAGTATTAAAAAGCAATTGCGTAATGTTATAAGAATATTCAAAACGTTGGGATAAATTAAGCATAAATATTGGGCAGAATGAAGTGTGCGAGTAAATTGAGAAACCTTCACATCAGGCATATTTTAAATGTCAAATTTTCTCAAATTGCTTCTTTTATCAAAACTACTTTACCTCAAGTTATTTTATTTTAGCTTTGGTGCCAGGATTAATTTCTGAAAGAAAACTAACATTTGGCTTTTAAATAAGCATATAGCGTCGACATTCTACCAAATCAGAAATGTGTGACTCAGGTTAATAAATATATGATAATGATTTTAACTTGACAGCACAGAATGGTTATTTTGTATATTGGGGTAATAAAATTGGGGATGGCAATTTGAGATTTTTCAATTAATGAAAATAGCGCCTTTTTGTCGCTTCACCTTGTTTAAATAAGAAGTAAGAACATTACCTCAATTTCCACTTTTACCTCCTGTCCCTCACTTTCTAGTCGGTGATTGCTGAAAAATATAAAATGTTCCTATAAACCTAAAACTGAGAAATTGAACATTTTTTTCAGTTTTTGCTAAATGGTATTGCTTTATAAAAGTATGAGCCTTACCGATGTGCATTCACATAATACAATGCGCGTAATGCATTCATTAGGGCACCGATAACTGCAACGTGGGAAAACATTTCCACATCTCAGTATGGGGGCCGGCAAACAACACGTAAACGACGTGCACCCAAAGCAGTCTACGATAATGACGACTCTGATATAAGACGAATAACTGAGCGGTTGGATTCTACAACTGACGCGTAGCTGCTTCACATTAGTGTCATGGAAGGGTTGACTGAATCGGCTAGAGATGACTCTATTAATGAAAAGCATTTTGTTTGTAGTGAATTAGATTTTGCCAGGAATACCTACTGTTTTTGACAAAGCTTAAGGTTAAATGAACAAATTTTTTGGCATTTTATAGTCATGATAAACAACTGTTTTACATTTATTGTAGAACAGGTAAAGGAATTCTAGTAGGAGCCTTTGATTGCTGCAAGCGTTGATCTATAGGTGTTGATTTAGCAGTTACGTGTTTACTATCAACTGATTTGCATCAGATATATCAGGATTCCAAAAATCTGGTTTCTCATTCTCTGAAAATCAAATATAACATGTAGAATGCAGTCCTTCCCCCACCAACCAGTAAATCCACAGAAATGGAGAAATCTAGATCGGCTATTTATAAAAACCATAAATAAACCCAAATTAACTTGTTAAGTATGTATTATAAGAAGATTTAGGCTCTAAACTTTCATATAATGCAAACTGTCGTCAATTATTGTATTAACTGTGAGGTTTATTTACTTTTCGCAGATGTATAAGGCCGAAGTACTTTTACGCAGCCCTTTGCTTTCAGCATTACACGATTTTGGAAATCGCGAAAAATTAGTTATCTAAACTGCAAAATTTTTCCTAAACCATAAATCTCGAATATAACGCTTTCGGAGAAGTCAAGGCCATTTTAATCTACCAATCGTGACTTATTGAAAATTTTTTCAGACTCTTCTCGCAAAATGTATTTTTGAACTCCTGTCAGTAAGTGGATTCAATGGTACATGTTATCCCAACGTCTTCAACACTTGAACAAACAGTTCAGGAAAGTTTGTGTTAAAAAATATTTCTCTCCATAATATTTCAACCATTTATTTAGTCGATTTGCTACAGTTAATCGCTAAAAAATATTCATGAACGACCTTTTAAGCTAATATCCATGAATGTACTAATATTATCAATTTTTGGAGCAACGAATTTTTTCATAAGCTTAGCTGGCGTGTAGAGGATGCTTGCTGCTAAAGGCAATTTCTGTCCACCTTCAATGTTATATTTTCGAAAATGGATTTTAAAAAAAGTGATAATGGATAATGTACATGCTGTATTCGGTGACTAGACAAGTTACTCTTACTTATGCTTTTGACAGGGATAAGGATTTTACGTTCCGGGAAAATCTAGTCAATTTAATTGTCGTTTTTTTTGTATTTGAAGATTACAGATACTTTCAATTATTTTGCTTTATAATCTATGAACTGTTTTATCATGATGTTAAAATATACACATTTCCTTTGGTACGGAAGTTTGTGATTTTACTATGAAGATTGATTCATGGATAGCAGCCTAAAAAATGCTATCTTCATAGGTACAATTTATAGTAAAGTTGAAAGAACAACCTTGGGAAGTAATGGACAGAATTCACCACGAAAAACGTAAAAGCACTTCTAATGAAGAGTAGCACCGCCCTTACTGGTTGCGCTTTTAAAATCATCATCAAGATCGACTTTGGAGAAGATGGAATGAGTTAATAGAGCATAAATAAGCTTTTGCGCTAATAAAATTATGTACATCTCAAGTATGAGGGTCAGTACTCATGACACCACTTTATTTCTGAGGATTACTTCCGCTGCCGATGCCATAAATTAATTCTAACCTGATTTTATTTAGCAATAAATCTCTCTCCTTAGAATACAGAGGTAAATAATGGCTAGATGACTTGAACTGGTGCACTTTTATTCCTTTGTAAATATGAATGAGGTTTTCTATGAACTAGAAATGTGTATTTTGTGTCGTTTATACAAAGATTGAGAAGGAAAGCCCTTTAAAACTATCAGTGAAAAATAGCACAGCAAGAATAATTGAAAGTAACCCGTTTAAAATTTGCCATGTAACGTGTTTCTTTGTCACTTATGCCAAAACATTTTAATAAAAATTAATGTTACTCACAGATAGACAAAAAAATAATGTTTAATTATATGCAAGCTACTGAAAGATGAAGTGAGCCTTTTATCTTCTTGTTATCTAGCAAATCATTACTTGTAGTTGTCCATTTTTAATACCCCTTATTTTTGATTAGCTTTGTAATTAGAGTAAAAAGACTAGGCTTGAACCTTTGTCCCTTAAAACCAAATAACTCAAGGTAAGTATACTGGGTATTTCAAACGCGAGACCCCAAATGGCTCCGGAATGCTTTATGTGCAGACTGAACAGTGCTGATGACTAACCTGAGTGCAGACAATAGGCAGGCATGTCATGGCCATAGGGATGTTTATAATACAGGGCAAATTCCTCCTGCTGATGCTGGTTCATTCGTCTCTCCACTTAGCTACATTTAACTGCTGACCTACAACTAATTCTTGAATGTGCAAATATGTGGGTAAGTCAGTCCTGTCGGACCGGCACAACTGTATGTACTTTAATTAATAGCATCTATATTCACTTTCTATAGTGCCAAAATATGCACTTTAAATTGGCCCATGAAGAACTCGTCAAATTCGGTCATAAAGAGATGACAAATGACAACTACTTTGTGTGTATGCAAAAATGCCGTTAAAGTTATTCTTACTAGTTTGAATCGTTAGTTTTCAAAGTCAGTCAGCATTATGAAACATCAGTTTTCATCATTCACACGCTCCATGCACTAAGATTTTGCTATGTGATTCGATTTTAACTACTTCAAAAATGCAAGCTTTTGGGTATAGAATTTTTAAGGCTACTTAAATAAAGTTATTACATCGTTGGAACCACCAATGAGGGAAGTTGTCATCCCCAAAAGTACTTCGATCACAATCAACGCAAAAAGATTGAATATTTGTAAAATGCAATAGATCTGCGGACAAAAATGCTTTGGGAGTCAGTATTTCGTCATGATAAAGACTGCAGAAAGTATGGTAACGGGAATTTTTGCGTTAAATAAATCTTCACTTAAAAAATGATGGCACTCGCTTACGTTTCAGCTGTGATATTCAAACAAAGGCTAGAGGTAAAGTTCATATTTGGTACCAAATGCCAAATACGCACCCCGTTAGAAAAATTCAAATGTATTTTTGTAAAAACACTAATGTTAAAAACCAGTAGAAAGGGCGTAAATTTTGCTTAAGTTTGCTTGAATTAATAGTATATACTTATTGAAATGGTCAGAACTAAAAAGCTTTTGCAAATCAAATTGTCTAATGAACGTGCGAAAATAAGTTTTTAAGATACATTTGCACTGCCAAAATTGTTCATCAAAGTTCATGATATACTAATGGCAGCAAATGCATTAAATCATTAATAAAAAGTAAAGTTGCTACATTTAGCCACTTTCCTTCATCGTTAATATAAAATTTTAGGTATTATTGATGAGGCATAATTACACCAGAAACGAATTAAAATACAATTAACTTGGTCTTTCTGAAAACAAGAAAGAATAAGTAGTTTCAGCGAAAAAACACGATGGGTATATCATCCCTTGTTGGCGTTCCTTAAATTCTTCTTTTTAAATTCATCTAAGCCGAAATTTAATTTACTAATCTGTGATGAAGGGGAATCAAGTGTAATAAATAGTAATTTCAGGCTTTCAATGCATGGGATGTGACATCCATACCAAAAATCATCTGAATGCCATCATTTGTGTGCTCCATGGGCAGTGTTGAACTCAAGTGATTAAGAGAACTTTCAGACATAATCTTTACCGGGTGAAAAGGATTCTATGTATGCTCATGGTTGTAAGAAATTGCTTGCGGTTAGTAATATTTAGATAAGTGCTTTTATTTAATGAGCATCACAGATGAAAAATAATGATTATTCGAAAGACAAAAAATTAACAACTCTTTATAAGTTCTCATACATGTAGAAGTTAATATCCGAATATTTAATCAAGACCATGAGAGGAGGTGTACGATAAGGACTCCAACAAAATCATGAATGCATCATTAGTTAAATCATAAAACTGTCTACATGTCTCCAATTGATAAACCAAAAAATCAACTCGTGTTATGCGTTGCGACTTCAATAAAATAAAGTTGACCCTCCGTGTCTTCCTTTGCAGTGTATCTAGGATATTCATTCCATCACTTTGTTGGTGCGTTTTAAATATTTCGCAGTTTAAAGCATTTGATTCCAATTTGTCATGAAACACATTAAAGTTTTTTCTCTTTTGTGTCATACTTTGTAGTAAATTGTCCGAATTAAATTTGAATAGATTTGTTAGACTACATCGAAAGATTGCAAAGTGAATGAATAAATGACTACGTTGAAAAGCATTGAACTGCTGTCTAATCATGCATAATCTAGCATTATAAAATCCCCGCCATTTTGCACCTTAGTAAGTTAGACTAACTCACACACTGTATTTAGTTACAGGTAACTACATATTTAAAATAGGTTAATGAGTCTCTTTAATGCCATTGTCTACCACCTAAGCGGGTTGCTATATAAAAAGGCTGAAAGTATCCTCTTATCTTCTTAAAATCAGTGAAGGCTCCTGTTCCTAAGCGAGATTTTTTTACGAGAAGAGTTTCGTATACTGATTAGCAAAAGCGTGATGCAGAGCCTATTCGACATCAGAAATTCTGATTTAATGCGGCTATTATGAAGTACGGATGGTGTAGTTCCAAAAATGCCATCAATAACTTCTAGCCACCATGTTTTTCAAATGTCCCTGATCATTGTTAACATGGTATACACAAAATATTCCATACTTTGAATTAAAATCATCTCGTGTAAGTTACAATAAAACATGGCGATTTTTGCTTGACGCTATTCTTTGTGTAACGGCTTCACCTTTGGTGAAGCCGATTCAGGCGCTTATTTTGAACGCAGCCAAGTGGTCTATTGGTTTACACCTATCTACAATGTTTATACTGACTCGATCCCGCACATAAGCTTTGAAATAAGGAGCACATGAATCCTGCATTAATGTTTGGACTTTCCTTAGGTAAGACCTGTAAGAATTGTCGTAGATGCATGTGTCAGAAATGAGGTGATTAATATATCGAACCAAATGACCCCAACTACCATTACTTAAATGAAACAATAGTGACGTAATTATACTTTCAAAGTTTTATCATATCAACTCAAAAACCCAATATCCAAATAATGTATATAGTCATTAATGTAAAAAATTAAAATGCGTGAACAGCCAAAATGCTATCAAAACACACTGCTAGTAGTTCCAGTTGATATTTTATTCATGTGTAGAATACTATCCCGTGAAAAAAATATCGAGTAGGAACTTTGTAACAGCTATGGGGATTAAGTGGCAAAAAGAACGTGTAGCTTTTGATGCCAGTTTGTGACACGTAAGGTGCTTAAAAGTTATGTCTCGTACTTGAGTTTGGCCAATTAACATCCAACCCACACTCATTGCAGAAGATTGGTAAAATAACCCAGAAATCATCGTCAGTTGGCGTTACTACCAAGAAACCTCCAATCAAATCAAGATTTTTGAATTCTTATGGGTTTTTCCTTGTTAAACATTTAAAATTACGACAAAGAGAAACCTTTAACTTCAAAAAGGGTCCACAAAAAACATGCTTGTTAAATAATAAGCAGTTAACATGAGCTTTTTCATCCAACCTCATGACAAACTTATTAAACCTAGCCCACTTTTGGGATGAAATCAAAACTTCACCATAATTTTTGTTAGAAGCAGCAGTGATCTTTGTAAATTAATTACGTAAAAGCGGGAATTAGACGCTTTTATGTTAGTAAAATTCCACCCGAAATTAATTTTCTGCTCTCAGATGTATTGAAGTGAACGGGCTTATTATCATGGATTATTGATGCCTTACAAAACTTTCAGCGTTTTTGCAACCGTGACAGACGAATGGCTAATCATAGGCGAAGATCTGCCAGTTACCTCATTCCTAACAATACGAGCATTGAATGACATTAATTAACGCAACCTATTATTTAATTTTGTCACACATTTATATAGTAGGTTTAAGTGATTCACTGTAATGGTACTGACTCGTAATTCAATACTAAGTTCAGGCATAGAAATGTTTACTTTATAAGTAGTTACCACGCGCACAAAATAAATAAGTTTAGGTCTTGCTAATAGGACAAATGTTAGAAATAAGAGCGAAACATTTTACATTTTGATCAGCAAATAACCCATAACTACAACTGTTGTTTTCGAGTACTGATAAGTTTAATAAAACATTTGAAAAGATTTTCTGGAACATAATCCTATTTAAAGGGTTAGTTTCATTAATCTAATGAGCGTTTCACCTATGTTCCTCAAATATAAAAAAACTTTTAAAACTACTATAAGCAATCCTACTAGTATTTGCAACTCACTTTGAGCTAAGTATCGCGAACGGGCACTGATAGTTTGTGCTAGATACATTTGTTTCGTTTGCCGTACTTAAATTACGAAAAAATTATCTTGTTTCATCCTCTTTTTAATTCTTATTTTAAAGTGTTTAAGAATTGCAAAAATGCTGGGAAGGCGCTGAGGCCCTTGGCTTTTTTGGGCGAATGTTCCATGCTAGCAATAATATTTGGATCGACGAGCAGTTGTTCGTAATCAATCATAAATCCTAGAAAAACCTGTTCTGAGTTCCGTCCCATTTATTAGTACCTAATATCTTCAGCTGAGTAATATTAAATTCATGACAGGTCGAAACCCTTCATTTTGCATTTTGTGTCCATCTAGTTCTTACGAAACTTCCAAATATAGGCAAGTAAATATATTATTCCGACTTTCTTAGGAAAATAAATAGTGTTTGCTGCTTCCTCAAATCATCGCCACCGCGCTTGATTAGTGCATGCGAAATTTTACTTAAAAGCGTTCAGTTGTTTAAAGAAGAGTGTGACGTTTTCCGTGAATCCAAATATTTGAAAATGGTGCTTGGGATTTGTCGTAATCGTTTTTTTAAAAGTTTTTACCAAAACTAAGTCAATAACCACTTAAGCTGTCAGACGGCTAATTTCGTTAAATGCCAGTGAAACCTCTTGCTTGAATGCCGTTAGTCCTAGCAGAATAATGACCATCCATTTATACCGTTTTCTTCGTACCGTTTTGCCATATATAATAGATAATTTTGCTAAAAAACCGCGTTTCAAAACTGTTTATGCTCTACAGCAATTATGAGGAAAGATGCAAGTCCTGGTGATGGAAATGAATCATTCAAATTTGATTACGAAGTTTAGTAAGTAATCTACGCCTATGCAAATCGCAACATTTAAGGAGAACTATCTGTGTAAAATGTAGGCATAGTGAATTTGTTTAATTAATTCACAATATTTGATTCATTTTAGTTATTTTCTCCTTATCTAAACCATATTGCAATGACTAAAAATAAAATATCTAAAAAAAAGTTGTCCCGTCCCTTATTCGTCATCCTATCGTTAAACTTCCAATGACTAATATTTCTCTCAAGAGTTTTTTGGCTAAATGGGGTGTTCAAATGGTGTGCATACCATATTTTCATGCAAATATTATTATATTTATTTAGAGGAATCAAAGATGTTTGACAATTCTATTTCCGAAGGCATCGTTTTCTTGTCTCAACTTCAAGTGTGCATAAGTATTAAGTGCAGTACAGAGTTTTAAATCGTAATGTATGAAACCTTTACGTTAATCACCGCCAGTTATGCAACATTTTAGGCATATTTAAGAATACTTCTAACCAAAATAATTTTGTACGTCTTCAGTTCTTTTAAAATTATCTTTTATTGATGTTGAGGCTTCACCTGGTTTTTATATTTTCCACATTTGTAATCAATTGCTGGACCTTGAAATCAGCGGTTGAGTTTCCACGTGCTTTGATTTACCGACTCCTTATTAGGGGAACCAGTTGCTTCCCCAAAGAGGTAGAGGACTCTGGAACTTGGATCAGAATGCCACAGTCGTCGTACTTGTGACATACTCCGCCCTAAAGTGAGTGGTTTCATCTAAAAATGGGTCACGTGAGACATGGCAGCTGGATATCTGATGTCAAGACGCCTTAAATATAGACTAGACAAAAAAACTAATTGCGTGTAGACTTTTTTTGCATAGTTTGTGTCTAGATGAATATCTTAGTGTACGAAACCCCATTCACACAGTCATGGAATTCATTGCCTCACTTATCTTCGGTAACATCAGGAGCACAACCATTAATGACAGCATAAAATGGGTTTTTAGTGCTGTAATAGGATGTCTGCCATGTTCAAATAAATTCCAACAACCCCTAATAAACCTTAGGTTTGCTATTTTGTTTGTGAGGTTTTTATGCCTCGGTTCAAAGACAAAAATGAGATATTATGAAGTGTGTCTTCTATACTCGCCTTTCACATCGTCACTTCTCATCCATAGCCAATAACAATCACATACATATACATAGCTAGCGTCATGATGTTTAGAAACAATCGGCTTAATGCCGATACTGCCAAAATATTAAAGCATTTTGCACATACCTAAATGACCTTAAGGTTTCCATCTTGCCAAATGTCAATTATTTTAGTAAATATATATGTATGAGTTGATCGCGTAACCCAGTATCTCATTCACACTTTGTCTCCACGAACGAGCGCTAGTTTGTCTTCATGCGATGCGGTCATGAAAAGTAGCTCTGGCGATTGTATTAACATTTGTTCCATGCGCTCCACTAACCAAAACTGGTATTTAGAAAAAGGATTTAATGACAACCCAAGGAACCACTACTAATGATATCCGCAGGAATGTTTAAGCAATGCATAATTAGAGTTACAAATATCTAGAAATTGCATCAGAGACATATAGCGATGCAAGCCGTGGATCAGATCATGGCCAAAGAGAGGACGAAAAAACACGGGACCTGTCTACACATCAACGCATTCAAGGTGGCATGCGTGAGTAAAAAATACGAAATATTTGGAAAGCTATATAAGTTCATTTTTTGTCGGTGATCCAGCTGCTGAAAATCCTTATTAGAATCACAAACTCTGTTTGGTTGAAACTTTGAATAACAAATGAATCATCCTTTCTCGCTACTGAGGCATTAGTCAGAGCGCCCTCTAACTGAAAAACGTCTTTTCACCTCGATGAGTGTGTGTGCGTACGTGAAAAGAGACCCCAATGTCATTTGCTTTATTTTCTGTGGTGAGTAAATAGGTTGCTGTTTTTTTTTATCTCAAATGGATTTTTGTACTCGGAAGCGGCGGTGATATAGGGTTCACTTCATCTCATGATGAATAGTGTTGCACATTTACCGCATCTCATTCACACAGGATTCGCACAAACGACTAGCATAAGTGAAATACCTACGAGGTTGCACAGTTCGTAAAAAATCACTGACATAATGCTACGAGGATTGTAGGCAATTTAGTGAATAATTTGGAATAGTCAGTAATGCTTATTTAAACAGATGTCAAGCTTCGTTCCAATATTGCTTTTATAGGTTTTTAAATGCAATTTGGGTTTTTGAAGACTTACTCTTTCCCAAAAACCCGTAATGTAAAACGTTCCCTTTGTTATGAGAAAAGTGCATGGAACCTATAGAGTATCCATTTACAAATAAGCGGTACTGCAGTACTATCGCGCCTATTATGACGCAAAAACGCAGCTTACGTCAGACATATCCTATCTTTCTAAAGTCGAAAAAAATTATTTAGAAGAGTCAGTCATTCTACAGTAAAATTTATTTCAACCTGTTACAGTAGTACTTCTTCAGTGCTAAATAACTTAAGCTATAATAGTCTCATGGGTGCTCGTTATTTGTGGTATCCAGTACTGTGAAAATTACATTTTGCAAGCCCTCTTTAATTTATTTTTACTAGCACTGTTGGAAAATTCATCGAATTTCATGTACTAAATAATCAACCGGCTACCCACAGCTTGAGAGTGTAGAGAAAATTATGCTTTAGACCCAAAAAAGTCACATCTGGATACACAATTTCTTACCTTATATATTGTTTAAATTAACATACATTCAAATTTTACGTTGTTTACTAAAATTACTTTTATCTACTGCTGTCTATGTACAGAAATGAAATTTTATGAAACAGCATAAGTCGTAAATCCATCCATAGTGCGAATTCTAAAAGGGGAATCTTACTTATTATTACAGACCTTATTGGTAAGAAATCACGTTCACAAAAATGAAAACCGGTCCTTACTGACTCAGTTTCAGGCATCATGACTCCCTAAATAAAGATGATGTAATTATTTGCTTGTCACGAGTGCATCAGTAATCAACGCAAAGGGAATTGTGTTGGTCGAAAAGTTTTAGAGCCCATTTAGCTTTTCGATAGGTACCCTTATAATCACATTTTATTTTTATGGACAACGAAATTAACGCGCTTACTCTGCATTACTGGTTGCAAAATGAAGTCATGTACCCCACTTTGACCGTTTTTTGATATAATTTCCCAAAAAAATAGTAGAAGACGAATTTTTCTCTTAATAAAATGGTAAAGAAATCAAAGCACTACATGCATCCTTACTTGTTTAGTGAAGCAAACGCAGTCTCCGTGCTCTTTACTTCTTGGCGATCGTCTAAAAGGCGTTTTTTTGGATCCAGTGGGGATTAATTCGTCAAAACACTATCTAAATTCAGTAGTTATCAAAGAGTTGTAAGAATATTTAACAGGAATTTGTTACACCTCTTGGTTTGCACAATTAAATGTATATTTTGTATAAACATTAACAAAATTCGTCATGCCTTGCTGATCTGCCTTTGAAGTATGCCAATTATTATTGGTATTATAGCCATTTTGTTAGTGGCGGCGGGTGGGAATGTCTTTACGCCTCTCGGACAGCAACTGCCGCAGTTTCTACCGGTACAATCTAGTCAGCAGCAGTTGTTATGCGTGTACCGGGCTTGCACATTTCCAGTCACTTTTGGAGTCATAAAAACATTGTGGTCAGCGAGGGCCATAACTTGGTTTATCGAGCGGTTGAAAGAGAAAACATATGTAGCTTCGGTCTAAGAAACAACAAAGGTACAAGTTGTACACCATAGTTTGGGTGTAGAGATTGTGTTTGGTCAAATCAAAGCTTTATTAATCGCAGCGATTGATAAATAGGTGGCTTACTATCACGCGGGGTCAAAGGATGATGACGCATCGAAATGGAGAAAGCAGAAGTAAAGCTAAACCGCCCCACTTCATGTGCCCGTGTACCCATGCCCTGATGCCCCAGCAACTTAAAGTTTAGCATTACTTACTGATTAAGAGGCACGGCTGATCTCACATTTCGACCTAAAACGCAAAATTTTAATTAGAATGAATAGAACAAAACTTTTCGGAACTATAAAAGATAGTGAACTTAGAACACCATTATTTCACAAGTATTAATTTTTTCCAGTTAAGCTCTATGAATGGTGATGATTAAGGTATAGACTATACAGCTGCATATACCTGAACTAAAGCAAATAATGCTACCAAGAACAAATGGTAGCAAATATATGCATGGTTGAACCTTGTGTATCTTACTAATTCTTCAGTTTGGAATTAATTCCTCAACTTTAGCGAAGGCTGAAGTAAAATTTGGCTCCATTTTCTACTAGACTTTAATCTTATTAGGAATGTTTTTAACCACCAGATAATGTAGTCTTCAATGTTTTTCATTTTAACTAAAATAAATACCCACAATGCATCGAATGACTTGCCGGTCTTTTATGGAAACTATGATGTATAAACATAGAATTATCTCAAAAATATTTTTAATGACAGTGATTGAGCGATAATGAGAATTTTAGACTTTATAACCACTTGGTTCTCTTAATAAGTAATTTCCAAAGTTTTATTATATAGAATTAATGTAAATTTGTGACTGGAAGAAAGTCTCTCAAACGGATTATTTTAGAGCGTTAATCTTTTTGACTGTGGCAATACCTTCGACCGCAGTGGTGTTAGGATGTAACCAACTTCCGATCAAATTAGGCCACGTGGTAAGCAAGTCGAGTCATCGGCATCACCACCGTCATGTCTTTTGGAAGCAAATGACCTGCTTTTTTCACCACCCACCCTCAGTCATAACCACTAAGAGTGCTTTGTTGATGGCTATGAACTTCTGCCAAAGTAGCTAAGACGTGAATTAACTCCATTTATGATCAATAATATGCTTGAAAAGTCAGAAATTAAAGCTCTTTATCTACTAAAAAAAGTAAATAAGACAGACCGGCTCTTGCAAAATAAGCTCCTAAATAAGTAGATTAGAATCTGGATTTTCCAACTAAAACCACCACTGCACATGAAACTTAGCTCATGGATAGGTAATTTTGACTAAACAATGCATCGCAAAAAATTCGTAACTGCTTATCATGGCCAAAATGCACACTAATGTTTGACTTCCTGTTTACCATACATCATTTGATCTAGGTACGCGTTTTAACAGAATCAACGCCATAGAGTCACAATAAAGGAAGAAAATTCACCATTTACTTTTATTACATTTTTAATAGTCATATTTCAAGCTCAAATGTTACTTAGCAATAATGCGTCCAAATTTAATTCACTTTCCTGCTTTAAACTTTTGTATTATTAGGTCTTAGGGGAAGTTTCAATGCGTTTTAGCTGTTCTATAGGATCCAGGTATATTTTAGGGGAAAACTTTAATTAAATGCGCGTTGGCTTCGGTAGCGCTAGTAATTAAACGTGAACCATCACCATTTTTAGCTATTTTTAAATAGATTTTCCTCTAAAGTAATTCAGGTCTTTAAACATAATTGGGCAAATTGGAACCTTATTTCATGCTGCTGACAGTAAAATAAACATAATTCGTGTTGACTATGTATTCAGAAGGAACACTGATGTTGGAATGATCGAAAGACTAATCATCTTGTGGTAAATTCCACCTGTGGACGCTGAGGTAAATACTAAAATGTGTATTTATTGATAATATTCCAAGAGACAAAATCTAACAGATGACTTACGTACTATTTTACTTCACAACAACATAAGTACAATCTTAGACTCTTTGTTGCCATGTACATTTGCAAAATTCCGAACAACCTGTGCTTTTCTGGCATACTGTCTTCCATACTGCAGTACTTACATGTAATTCAGCAATTACAAATGCTTATGAAAACCCATGGCTGATGGTAGTAATTAAGTATGCCATTAGCCTTAAGCTCTGTTTAGCGGAAATGGAAAAAGACCACGAAAAGTCAGAATATTTGATGCAACCTATTTATGTTGTACTAATTAATTGGCTTTATTAGTTTGCAGAATGTTCATTTATTTTGCACGCAGAAATGCCTCATAAAAAATGATGATTCGCTAGTCTAGAATCTTTATGCAGCTCTTCTTATTTTCCTAGAAAACACGAATGGATTTCAACCTAAGAGTCTGCTTTTGGAAAATTTTTGGGCAAAATTATTTTGTTAACCAGAGTGAATTTCCGTGAAATTGAGGAAATCGTGTTTTGCCCAAACGGTTGTATCCGTATTGACAGTAATCAGCGATTTGTAGGCTAAATCAAGATTAACGAGCACTTGCATCATTCCTGTGATAGAACCGAAGCAAATTTGACTTCAATTAGCAAACAAGCAAATCATGTACAGGTGAATTGCTAACTACTTCACCTTTAAACAAATTAGATGGCATAGACATGTTTATTTGATTTACTAAGATTTTACATTTACACTGACATGAAAATGGCTATTTTCTTAGTTTTATTTTTTACGCATACAGAATAACCATAATTAATGGTTTCAAAGTCTTACAAATCCAGCATTAAATACTATCTTTCTCGATTAGTAATTTCGCTTGATTTCTGTCTTTAAACAATACGTTGATACTACCTATGAAGTATACAAACAAGCATATATGACATGCCTTTATGATCCATAATTCCGAATCTACCAGACCTATAGTTACCCTTGTGTTTTCCTCCCATACTTCAAGTTAATTAAGTTTTCCTCTTCCGAGCCGAATTCGACTCACCCATGTTTTGCCTAACCAAAACAAATTCCGTCCATCTTTACATTTTTTTTATCGGTGCTTGGTTCGTGTGTTATTATGTTTGGTAGCAAGTATGTTCCGTCAGTGCATTTTCGAGTACATTACCACATCGTCGTGATTTTAGAAATCTGTTTCAGTGCGTGCGTATGTGAAACGATAAAAAGAAAGCAGGCATTTCCTTCTAAACCGTAATGTGATTTACAAAGCAATGTGTATTTAATTGTCTGGATGAGTTCAAGATGTCTGTTAAAATGTAAAAGTCATGAATAGTAAATTATGGCTGGATTATCATGCATTTGCACTTTTAATCATCCAACGCTTTTCTCAAGCACTATTCTTTCACAGTATCTTAACAATTAATTTTTGTTCCCACAGATGAAAGTTATCTTAAGGGTTTTGACTATATAAGTGATAATCTGGAAGCATCCCTTAAGCAGTGGTAGCTAGTTTTATGGTTAACTTTGGTTTATAGATATACTTGGAAATCGCCATGAAAAGCTAACACATATCAGAAAATAACATTAAATGACCTTTACTACAGCACACTGGTTTAGCATAATTTGAGGTGTTTGTTACCTACATTAATCTCATTGATAAAAATGACAGTTTTGTTTAACATCAGTTAGTGTTCAGGGCATCGTGTGTTCAGTAGAGTTGCCAGAGAACACTTTGTGCATTGCCACAGAGATGCAAAACTGTAAGAAGTTTATGCACTTTCTCCTCCTTGTTTTAATTTTTTTTTTACTTTTGAAAGGTAGAGTGAACTTGTCAGTGCTAAACTCCTGTACAGAGGCTCCGCCTGCACCAACTGCTACTTAATGGTACCAGTGTAGCATTTGGGCTACGAGTGTATTATAAAGTCTTACGATTTTCTATTAATTTACCACAATTGTGCTGAAGTTTTTAATTCTTTCTTACAGGTAACCAACGAAAGGTTTTCAAATACTAGACTTAGCTGATTTACTGATTGGTCTGCGGTTTCCAATGAACGTACCACTTCGGCTGGCAAAAGCATGAACGTTTTTCGTGATAAGCTTTAGCTGTTCACCCCCCTTTAACGCTGAATCGGATAGTATTCATAATGCACTGCTTGTATGCTAAAAGACAGACTTGTTTGATTTGCCCCAACGTTGTTTTTAATCAACGATCTTCTTATTTTACCGTCCAGTACATTTAATACTTATTTTCTTTAAAATGTCCTAAAATGTCGAATTTTTTTCATCATCTACACAAACAACAATACATACATTCAATTGATTTAACGCATTACGTGAGGCAATTGGTCTGACATCTTTAAGACAAGGTGAAATTAGCTGCTGCAAGTTATCTTTCACTTCCTTTAACAATATTTCTCATCTGGAATAATGGTAAATTTGTATCTTCTGGTATTTTTAGTTTTTTAAGCCATCATATTTATATCGATGTCATGAGCTACTTGTCTGCAGAGGAGCACGAACTGAAGTTCAGAATGAGTACCGTAAAGAGCTCGCTGTATGTTTAAACTCACTCTAGTCGCGATAGCAGTCTTCGTATCGCACATTGTTCACACACATGCATTTCGTTAGAATGTCCATGGCTAAGGCTTTAACATTTTCCAATAATTATGCTATTTGTAACAATTTAAAATATGCAATTTTTTCGTTCTTTTCAAAGTACAGTTACACTCAGAAATTCTGTTCCAAAGCCAGCATATCATGTTGATGAAGTTGACGTTCGTGTATGCTAAAGGCGAGTTTGTGTTGAATCAAATAAAAATCACTGTGTTGTTTATTAATTCCAGAATTTGATAAATGAAATTGTTAATTTCAGAGTTACTTTTACTCGTCATAATTCTACAATAACTAATTTGCCCATTTCTTAACATGATACCAAAGTATTCTGCAAATTTTCCAAATTTTGTAGAATACTAACTTACCCTGTGTTCTACCTAGCCTCATTACAAGAGGGTTAGCGTTGTGCTATCCTGATTTTTGTTCCAGATAAAGAGAGGTTTAATTTTGTTTGACACTTGCAATGCTAGACGATACATAGGGGGTTCTTAAACCTAAGGATTTACAATATTTGCATTTACACTTCTGCCGAAGTTGAATTTAAGTTTGTTGCGTCTATATACCTACTGCTCCATTTTAAAGGCAAAAAAATGTTTAATCTTTATATTCCTCGGTCTTGTCTTTACTGGCCAAAAAATGTTAAGGGAAATTTCCTTGGTATGTTCATGAAACTATGGAGTTTTTTATTCACCTATAGTAAATAATGCTCAGTTTCATTCCCTTACAACAACCTACTCCTGAAAACATGCTATCAGACAAAAGTTGTTATTATGGACATCGTTTCAACTATGGGAAGTTCAAACTCCACTTATTGTTTTCTTAGATCATATTAAGAGCAAGACTGCGGCATGTAATAACGGAAGCACCTATTTATCGCATTAGCTCATCACTCGTTGATACTAACAATTATAGATTCCCTGAATATCATTGTACAATAAACTTAA
Source organism: Echinococcus oligarthrus (assembly GCA_900683695.1). Classification (NCBI taxonomy): domain Eukaryota; kingdom Metazoa; phylum Platyhelminthes; class Cestoda; order Cyclophyllidea; family Taeniidae; genus Echinococcus; species Echinococcus oligarthrus. The sequence goes on from CABFON010000042.1 coordinate 19,635, forward strand.
TTTTTTATCAAACGCCCAATGTAAGCTTAATTTGCGACTAGGCAGATTAGTATCAAGCGCCCATATTAAATTCCAAATGAAATTTAGGTCGTCAACCTATAAATTTTCAAACTTTTTAAAGTGTATCTAAAACTCAAAGAACATAATGAACAGCTCCTATCGCGTTCAACTCCTGATATATTTTTGAAACTGACGACATGATTTAATCTTGTAAGAGAATTAGTTTTACTTTGCCTAATTATGGGGAGTTTGTGCAGTGCCATCCATTAAAATAAATGCCCTCTGACCCATAAAAAGAAATTCGCCCTCACTTGAAAAGAACCAACTCATGCCTACCTCGGATGGTAAATGCCATTGTTTAAGTGTTTCATTTGGGTCCTACTATTCCTCTGGATCTTAATGCTGGTCACTTTCTGTCGGGGGGTTTACGTCTGGTGTCCTCACGTGTTGCACACTTGAGGTAATTTCTGGCACCCATCACTGACTTTTTTGTGGGCTTAGCTGAAACTATTCCGGACTTGTTGGATTAACTCAAAGTTTTCAGCATTTAGTGACCACAAAAAAAATCTTGGGATTCTTTTACTTCCAGAATGAAAGACACTGTAGGATCGTTAGCACTGACTCTCAAATCGACGAGACGCCTAAACTTTGAGACAGAAGGTATTGCTACCCCGAAGTTTGGGCTATTTATACATTCGGTAATCCATATTATCAAGCAAATAAGGAAAAACTGCGCCAGCTACAACAAAAAGTGAGGAGATGGATACACATTGCACACTTTTAAAGGTTAAATTTGTTTGAGTCAATCCTACAGTAGTAACCGACCATTAAACCAAAAGAGGACTAAGATCACAACTTAAACGAATTTCGAACACCTAGCTTTTGGAGAGTATCCAATCGTTTGCAGTTAACAGCTGCATGACGGTGGATGCCACGGTGTTTTCTGGGCAATCGCGTCGTAGACTATTAGCAAACCCAATTACTAAAATCAGTTATGTAAATGCTGTCGAGCTCATTTGTTAGAAGTACTTCTGGCAGACACCTTTTCAGCTCATAAATGAGGTCTGAACCCATTTACTACACGGTAAGATGCTTGGTGACTGTTTTAAATTCGGATACTATCATTGCGCTTATTGATTAAAGTAATCAGTAAATAGTTGGGATACGACGTTGTAATAAATGAATTTTCTAACCCGTCTGCAATCAAACTACGGTTTTTATTTGACATCCACCGAGATAATAGAAAGTGACCTCTTTAAACCGGTTTGCCTGTTACTTCAGACATTGGAGGATTTACACCACCGAGGCGGTGTAAATGAAGATGCAGAGGTACGAAGCCGAGTTAATGGATGAAAGGTTTGGCATAACACTGGTGCCTGACCTTTTCGATGGCATTTTAAAGCAAATAATCCCCTCCCTCATCTTTACCATACCGATCTTCCCACATCTGGGTTGCGGTTATGGCGATGGGAGCAGGCATGCGCGCAGATCCTGTGTGCA
>CABFON010000043.1:0-20809 GCA_900683695.1 Echinococcus oligarthrus
CCATAAGGGACTTGTGCCACACTTCACGAGCCAACTCAGCGTGGCGTTTTCGATTGTCGGCATCATTTAGACAAATCAAACCTATCAATGATTAAGAATGTCAAAAAAGCCAATATTAGGAGGATAGACAAAAAACTAGTTTCTCTAGGTCTTTCTACTAAATGACTCTAACCCTAATCTTTCAGTGCAACTGTCATTTAAAACACTGTATAATTTCTGATTATCATCTTTATTGTGAAAACATTGCGCAGATGCAAAAAACTGCCTCTTTCCATAAGATTATATGCCTGTACCTGAGCAGCGTGAGAACGCTAGGCTGAGATGGAAGTAGAGAAAGATTGTGTAAATCGACTGCAATCGAGGCGGATTACGGTTGTTTTGAACTATTATGTTCAAGGACAATGAGTCCTGCGATGCAGCATTTACAATCGGTAATAATGCTAACTTTTCTTACTGAGAATTTTAAGTAAGATACCGTGCCATTCTCAGAAAAGGGGTCAGCTAAGGTATTCAAGATTATTATCATCCTATTGTTTGACGCAATAACTAGTGCGAAATCGCAAGGACAACCAACCGTATAATATGTTTTCGCTGTAGGGCAAGGTTTATAATAGTACTACTTGTTTTAATTTTGCACTTAGCGAGGCGATCTAAATGAATTTAAAAACACCGAGTCAATGCTAAAGCTCTACGATTTTGACAATATAAATGACGATTATGGCTTCCAATTGTTCTTCCCGTAAAATATAAATAAACTGCCTCTTCAGAGCTAACGCTAGAAATGCAATATCCTACACAAAATCGCAGTCACTGCTTTCATACATCAGTTATCTAGTCCGGTAGGTCACTTTTCAAATCAACCAAATTTGTTGGTCTAGCCAGAAAACTTCAATAACACAAAACGCGTACAAGTGTAAGAATTCCTTTTAGAATTTTAGGATTTCTCACAATGAAACATGTTTAGAGTTCATGTTGCTACACGATTAGACGACATATTTTCTATTTTTTTTGCAAAATAAAGTAGCACACAATAATGACAGAAAGAATGTGCACGCTGTACATGTTTCCCATATTCATAAAAAAATTTTAGGAAATTATCTGTAACTTTGTTAAAAGAAAAATTTATTGGGAAATAACTAAAAGAAGATAAAGTTTATCAATTTCCCTCAGGAAATTAGTGAACATCTTTGCATTTCCTAAATTATAAATCAATGGAATCACCAAATTGTAATGTGAAAACTCGATGTTTTCACCTATAATAAAAAAACCGTGCCATTCTATGCATGATTCTTGAATTTTCATTTTACTTATTAACGTAAAATTAAAGTGATCTATTTTCACTCAACATAGTTTTACTTGCGTTTTACAATCGTAGAGGATTAAAACATTTTTTTTTTAATCTTATGTCAAGTAGAGTACAAAAGACTAGGAAATGGTGGGTAAATCTGATAAGTACTTGGGAGACAAAGTGTATGTTATTGAGAACATTGAGAATTCCTGATTTTTTTTACGTGGACTTTGTAATACACTAAGGTTTAATGTATTAATGCACATTCTTTGTGGAGTCACTATCACGCACCCATCAACCATCAAGTTGTGGAGATTGATGTATGTTGAGTTAATTCCAGTTACTTTCGTATTTTACTATTTCATTTTCACAAATGGACTTGTTGATTTTGTCATGGTGTTAACCTAATTGAATTGTAAAGATATCAAGTTAAGATACATGAGAACAATTTCAATTAACGACTGTTGGCCAGGAGCCTTGGATTATTTTCCTTACTAACCGAACATGCCGGGAATTTTCCGGAACATGGTGAACTCCGACAGGACAATGTTGTCACGATCAACCGTCTCAACTTGATCGACTATCGTCAGTGGAGCCATTGTTGAAGGCGTGAAAATCCACACGTAACCTGTGCCGAAAAGCTCTCCAAGGTGTTCATTTTCTGTGCCCTCCAGCGTATCGGCAATGTACATTAACGCGTTCAAATCGTATCTATATCAAAGTGAGCAAAATATAATTCGGTCCCACTAATTAATTTAAAAGAACTAAGAAGAAATTGCTCATAAAAATATCATATGTGCGCAATCAATGGTAATTTTTTTGGGAACATACAGACATGTTGCAAATCACAACTGTTTTTACATGCTCTAAGTATAAGTAAACAAACGCATTTGACGGCAAACCATTTATCACTGCTATAAACACCCTAATGCAGGAAAGCCTGACTGCTTCATGGAAGCGTTGGGACAGCAAAAATATATTTTCATTTCTGAAAAGTTTGTTTACACAGGAGAATCACGAGCAATCATTTCAAGGCGTTTAGGAGAGAGTAATCGTAAAATAAATATGCACGTTTTTACGATAGAACTCGTGAGTGCTATTTTGGTAAGAAATGGGAACTTGGTAGGTGCACTTAGTTGCTTTAAGTCATTTATTAGCCTTCCATTATATATTTCAGCCAAACTACTGCGGTTTGTAATCCAAATATGGTGAAAGGTAATTTTTACTTTTAGTTTATGCAAACATGAGACGCAATAATGTCCACAGTAGAAGCCTTAAATGTCGGGACTTAAATGTCAACTAAAGCGTAAGGGCTTTATTTCGTTGTAGGACACGATTTGCTATCTCAAATCCCCTTACACTAGCGTCCATATAAATGCGGATTTTTTAAACTGTACTCACTTGACCTGGGGATCTACGCAGCCGAGTCAATGTAAATTAATATAGCAAAAATGTTTTAGGATTAGTGGCTCTACTGTGTTCTATTTACCTATCTTTAGCGGAAAAATCAAGGATGGTATCAATGTTCTTTATCGAATCACATTAGACTCCACCTAATTCTGTATTAATAAATAAGAAAAGAATATTTTTGATTTTTTTTCAAGTCATATTGTACTTTTTATAAGGCTCCTTTTAATCTCCATGGATCAGAGACGTGACAGGGCTCCTAGTTTTTGAACTTTTTAAATAGATTACCCTTAAATAAAAGGCTAATGAAGAATTGAATGGTAAAATCCCATTATTATAAACGCACTGATTTCCATTGAAGATGATGACTCGGCTAATTGACTCCCAAATTTTGTTCATTGCAACCAAGAGCGAATCGAAGCAGTCCGCATTCTCATAATCCTTGAATAGAGTACAGTCCTTCAGCTTCCGCTTTGTGAAACCGTCAAATGGAAGGTAGGCATCTATTTCAAATCTAAAAGTTAAAAGGCTATGCATAGCAATAACAAAAAAGTTATAAAGCCTAAGTGATGAATACTTCTACCTCATTATATCTACAAATAAAGTTACTGTTGCTTTTGTAAAAGCATTAGGCCATTGCATTTATTTGCTAAAGTCAGTGAGATTTTAAATTTCTTCCTATTCAGCCATTATATTTAAGCACAAGAAATTTTAGCACCCTGATAGGAAAGTCTAATGATTTATTTCGAGATTTTGCAAAAATACTTAAATACCTTAATGCTATTTTTTGTATACTTTTAAACAATACGGCACATAGGCGGCCTTAAAATACTTTAGGCATGTAGGTACTCCTAAAACCCTTCTACGAGAATCTTATATTTTTATTTATTTTTATTTACTCGTAGTAATTTGGATGGTCCTGTTTGGCTCGCTCCATTTGCAGGAACTTCAACTCTGAAATCAGGGATCTGGATCCGGGCGCATGGGTGTTGTAAAGCAATATAATTATATTCCAGTTAAAGGCCTGCGAAAAATCCACCAGTGCTCTTGCCACATGCCATGTGAGTGGCTCCAGTCGGGTCGCCAGTTGTGTCTCTTCCAACTGTAGAAGAATATAAGGTACGTTGATATTCATATTTTTCCAAAATTTATAATAATGTTAAACTGAGCAATGTAATGGAAACCAATTACAAACCCTACAAATTTATAGATTGCCTATGTCCTTAGCTTTAGTATGAAGGCTTAGAATTTCTGTTGCGGTAACTTCAAGTCACTGTTCCTCAATTTCCTTTTAATGCTTGCCATTTTGTGCAAGAAAAGAACAGTAGGATTCTTTTAGATATTGCTATTTGCTTAGTCATTTAAGGATACTGCTGAATGTCGGATTTTACCCTAAATATTGTACATTATCTCAGAGTGGAATTCCTTCACATACAGTTTGCATAATAAAAGAATACATGGTTATATTTTACTAAAATTCATCACCCCTTTAAATTTTCTTGACGTAAGTTTTTTCTGCACCTTTATAGACGATGTCAATATACGTGTTTAAACAGATACCTGATGTTATTAAGGTCATGACTGATACCAATTAGGGTCACAAAAAAAAAATACGATGCCAATAAAAAACGCATTAAGGCATTAACACAGATATTCAATTCGTCTTGTAAAGTCGTAAAAAGGTGGGTATTAAAATTCATGAATACGTTGAATTTAAATCCAATGATTTTGCTTTCCTTATCTTACCAATTGTTGGTGCGATTAGAATGTATATGGCGAATCCTGACCACAAATTTATAGTGATAACGAAACATGTATATACTGAATAATAACATTATAAATACTTTAACATTTAAAATTTTTTACAATTATTACATTTTTACAATTTTCACAATATTTTTACAATAAAACTACTCTAAAACAGGATAGCTCTTATTGATGATTAAATACCTCCACTTTCAAGGTTCGCAAAAAATATCAACAAGGAATTTCAGTGGGTAAAGCAGAACAGCTGCAGCAAATTTTAGAACAAGGCAAAATGAAAAACGCAAAGTAATCATATACTTCACAAAGTGAAAACAAAATCAATTACATAAATGCAACTTCCGTATTAACAATCAAATGTTTGTGAGTATAAATAACAGAAATTGCCATCTCTGTTAAGATTCCTTTCAACGAATTTCCACAGTGAAGAGTGATCATGACTTTACTAGTTTGTTAACAGTGGAGCACTACAAATGGCATGATGTCAAAAGCATGGAATTGTACTGGTATTCCATTAAAGTAACTGCTAAGATACAAAGCTTAACATTTTGAATAATTTATGAAAAAATTTATGTGTGTACCATAACTTTGACCTAAAGTACATACAGAGGTGTCAAAACGTTGAGATAGATGCGAATCTAGCCGCTAAGGCATTTACCCTTATTAGCATAAATAGAGCACTTCTTCTTTTAAAGAAATTAGCCAATGTTTTACACCCCTTAAATTATTTTATTGCTTATCCTTTAAATCTGGTAACACGTTCTTAAAATCAAAAGAAAATCAACTCTTTGAGTGGAAAAAAATGCATTTACTTAAAAGCATAAAACGACATCAGTTCTTCTTTTAGACTGTTGGATTGGATAAGTTATCATTGCTAAAAATATCGAATTTAAACTAAAAACAAGTGACCTCAAATTCTCCAATCCTGTTGGGCATCCAGGTTAGAGTGGGTAGACCAAGGGATGCAGTTATTTGAAAGAACAGTTGGAGTAATCTATCGTGCCGTGGCCTATTTACCATGGCCCCAATATCATTGACAACGAAGATGCTGGTTGGCACGTGTTCAAAAATTTTGCCTTGTGTGGCCTGGAATTGTCGACAGATCTCCGCTTGAATTGAGAGAGGATGGTAAGAGGTGATGAGAGTGGAGGTGTAACGGGGATCAAGTAGGATGTGGGGATAGGGTTTCATGAGTCGCTTCAAGTGACCACTGGCATTGCCCTTTTCAGGTTTCATATAATGTGTCACTTCAAAAATGAAGGCCTGCAGCTTCAGACGGACGTAGCCTTGTCTAGAGTTGGTAGGGATAGGGATATTGAAATACCGACGTGGGGATCGGCTGATGTTGAAAAAGATGTCTTGTTGAGAAAAGGCAGATTTCTGATAAATGAGAAAGATGGCGAAAAGCTGCAGCATTATCAGCGCACACATCCTCAGGAAGCACATTCTGAAAGTAAAAGGCCATGGCAATACGTAAATACTCCATCAGTGCAGTAGACCCTAGTTATATTGTAGTTACATACCATTTTTAGGCACTTGATTTCCGGCGCTATTATGTGTTTTTAAATGTAATTTCACATCATTTTTGGTTAACTAAAAATAATATTTTAATAAACAGCAGTCTTTTGCTACTTTGTGAGAAAAATTTAATGTTTCTAAGAAAATTTTCTTTGCGTAAAGATGTTAGTACACCTACGAATGGTGCAATTCTATTAAGCTGAGACGGTTGCTTCTTTAAAAAGCCAAAGGTCTTACTAGGAATCACATGAGAATTCACCGATGTATTACCGACTAGCAACTACAATTGTTTAGCTTTTTAATACATCATTTTATAGTCACTTTTGTTATTGTATTTGCTTGTGCACAAATTGGAGGTAACTCATTTTACCAATTAAATTTTGCTAGGTATTAAATGGACAGCCCAAACATTTCACATGATTAATGCGCTTTCATGCGTTTCTTTACAACTCAAACATTTTGCCAGAGAGCACGAAACATAAACTTTGGCCTGAACAGGCCTAGAACTGTAAGGAATCAGCAGGTTTAGCAACTGTTGTCTGTAAATACCTTTCAGCTTTGATTATGGCAAAGAAACAAATTCATTCTTTCTACTTCTAAAAAAGTTTTAATTTTTTAGGCATTTTGATCAGAGAGTATGTGGTATTGAATATTTTGCTCTATAGTCTAACATCATTTATGATTCTTTGTAAAGTAGACAACATATTTGTTACTTAACTATGAGTGATGATTAGTTTTTTCCAAATCTACTAATACTTTTATTAACTAAAGTCGCAGTATGCATTAAATCAGTAATAAAAAAAGGTATATGGCATAACATTTTTTAATGTTTAAAAACTCTTTTAAAGATAAGCAACATATTTTTTAATCAAAAATGCCAGAAAGTGTGATAGTGTAATGGTTGTTGTTTTACATTTGTAATAATTATAACGTGGACTCTAAAGTTCTGTTACAGAAACGTTAAAACTTGTGCTGTTGTGTAAAGACAAGAAAATTTGAGATTACTTAACCCTGTCTTAGCTATTGCGATAATTGCGGTCGTGTCTAGTTAACGAAGCCAACATCATTCCGGATTCCTTCAAGTTGGTGTGAATGGTTTCATATATGTATTGTTAAATCACTACTATCATTTTGCACAAACTTAGAGTGAATGATTGCAAATTTTAACTTCACTTACTAGTTTTGTTTACTAGAGAGTTACTTTTTTGTGAGTGGTCGTTTTGCGCCGGAGTACAAAGATTTTTAATTTTTTGTAGGCACCCATTTTAATTAGGTTGTATTTTATACTTAATAAAATAAAAGCGATAAAAAGCTTTCATTAGGCTTTCAGGACTTTCAAGGCAGTTTTCGGCGACTAAAGGTAGTTTGCGAGATGGTTCGTATTTAGATTATAAAACATTTTGTTGTTCATCTTTTAATTTCGAGGTTTTTGACACTCTTGTTAAGATATCTTTTATATCTCAGAAATGTAATCCCTCTTGATCTTCGAAATGTTGAAACTAATGAGTTAATCCTGAATAATATTGAGAACTATGTTGTTCATTAAGTGACACTGCAGATAGCACCAATCAGGTTTTCATATTAGTCAAATGATAATAAAAATAACTTCTTTATTTTGTTCACTTATTAACACACATTTTGTCAGCAATCACAGGTAGCCAATATTTATGCATGTATTTTCCAGTTTATTTTAATCGCAAGGAAGTTTCTTTCTGCTTTATTTGAATGCTTTGTTGATTTAAAGTTTTAATATTTAATATTTTGTAGTAGGTAGGTAAAAGAGAATCATTTACTTTTACGAGATGGCTATCTATTGCGTTTCGGTGCTGCATTTCAAAGGTTTTCAATAAATCATTGGAATTATCTCTAGTATCCAGCAAAATTTTTCATTTCTTGGTATGTCAATTCTGTATTCATCTGAACATCCTATTTCATTTATTTCTTTATACCTATCAATCACCCTAAGTATATAATTGTAAATTTTTAGCAAAACCTAACATGGTTTGCCCTATTGAAATCTGTCGCAATTTACTTATCATAGCCAAATTTTCAAGGCGAAAAATTATGCAAAACCGTTTGACAGTATCTTTACATGATATTTCAATTAGCTTTTTCATTCCAAGTATGGGTTGCACTCAAGTCAATTAAATTCATAGCAGCCTGTATGGGAGGAAACCATCCCTTTGGTAAAGAATTGTTTCGTTTATGTTCTCTTTTAAAAAGATGAGCATTTATTAGCGCAATTGTTTTTACAGAATTACAAATAATCGTATGTAGCACTTTTATAGTTAAACATGAGTTACCGCTACTTGAAGATTTAAAACAGTTTCTAAACTTTAAAAACTATTGTGTTTTGATTCATTTTCTACAATCTGCTTGCTCAAAGAACAACAAATGTCCGGAAATATGTCCACGACTTAAAGCGTCAGCAAAATGAACGTTGACAAATTGGGAATTTTAAATGGCTTAATGACTGCGCTCCCTGAGTATAATAATGTGCATGCGACATCTCCTAACTTAATGAGTGAATTTAGTAGAAAGTTAGTCATACCGAAGGAAGGTAAGCTGAAACCTAGTTCGATCGTGAGAAGACGCAACCGCAAAACAGCGTGTGCAGTTGAGCTTTCATGACTATCGCCTAAACGTTAGACAGTTATTCCTAAAAAACATTATTTCACTGCGGAGGAAAGCATTCGCTTTATTTTAAAAATTACAGTAAGACATGCAAGATAAATACGCCACTTTATTTGCTAATTTCTTTTGGAAGCAACTGGGTAAAACACCCATTAATCTAGCCTTTTGTTTACAATAAAACGCTTTTGTTTAAGTTTAATCAATGGTACTTTGTAACATTTTGTTAATAATTGAATATTAGTGAAATTCTTTTGTACCAGGAATTACATTTTCTTCATTTTTTGTGTCAAAAAGACGGTTTACATTGCATTAACTGTGCAATAAAGAAAACTCTTTTCACAGATCAATTTTCGCTTATCTGTTTCATCCCCAGACCGAAGGAAGTAGAGGTAGAATTAAAAGCGCACATTGTTTTGTATGACTGATTTTTTATTAATAGGTAGCGGTCTTTGACATCTACAGGTCTTCTATGATGTCGAGCTAGGCAACTACCGTAATACATTAACAGTTTGTTGAATTCTGTGTTTTGGTAACGCAGGCGCCTTCAAAACAGCACCTTAGTCTTTGCTGAAATCGTAAGATTTATACGTTCATATATAACAGAGTGCCTATTTAAAAATGACACGCATTTGAGTCCCATTAATATCAGTATTTTTTGATTTTCTCAGCTAATAAATAATCTAACATCCTTATTAACACATGATTTAATGTAACATTGGATACAATTAAAAATTTCGAGTGAAGTGAAATTTACACAATCAAAAATTATGAAAAATAAGCTTACAAAATGGGATTTTAACTGTTTCGATAAAATAACAATGATAATCAATTTACATATCTTTTAGAACTGTGGCGATTACTTATTGTGACATCTCAGACAGCATACGGTAAGTGAGAATGGAAAACGTACGGTAAGTTGAACGAGTACGATCTCAGCTATGGGTAGAAATGCATGGGCCACAGAGGCAGCACGGCTTGGGCAGAATGACGTCGTGTTGATAGCGAAGCACTGGGGGCACGGATACAGAAAGAAGTTAAGTAAGCGAGAGGAGAGCGTGTTGCTAACGTTATAAAGCGCATACGCTGGCAAAATAGGACGTACGCTCGTAGTCGCCTGCTTCTGTCCACTCAGCCAATGAGCGTACCAGCCGCTCCTGAACTTCCGCCTACAAATTATCTGACCACCCACGAACTTCTAATCAAATTACACCGTCGATCTGAATTTATAAATCGTGTGACGCAAGCGGGAAATCTATATATCAAGACTAGTGTGAAAGCAGGAGATCTTGTACTGTTAAAACGCAATTTTCGATAAATAGCACCTGGAGGATCCTGGCTTACATGAATGTTGAAAACCAATAGATACTGTGCAAATTTTTTTTCATAGTAGTCGGGTCATTTTCTGGACCGCAGAAATACGTCGAAATGTTTATGCATTCTAATATGGTGCCTAAAATCTCAAACTTTTTTTGGTAATCTGCTGTGGCTGTCGAAAAATAAATGCATAGTAATTCTGGTAGTATACAAAGAACTTTTGGGTATAGAAAGATACTTAAATCTAGTTAGTGTCAGCACAGTCATCAGACCTCATTACTGCCCCACTTGACCGAATTCAATGACACGGTTTTCAATAACGCAGCATAATATTTCTTGTTTCTACTATATTTGGATGTTTCTTGAACCTCCAAGCACCTAAATTTAAGTCCTCGTCCATGAATAATGTTTCTCGTAATTAAGACTTGTCGTTTAGAGTGCAAATAACAAAGGAAATACTGGTCACGCTTAGCCAAGAACTGCGCGCTTGTAAATTATTTAAAACAAGATCCCTGCGCACGTTCAGTTTAGCTAAACAGCCACGGTACCGCAACCTTTAAAGATACATAGTTCAGCTCTTTAGCTAATTCAATTATGAATAGCAAATCATTGTTTCCTTTTTATTTTTGATGACATTTTGTCATGCATATAATGACCTGTTGCCTTTGTGCAATAAATTCCTAGGCTGCATATCATTTTACCTTCAACTTGATATTTGATTTTTTCGCAAAATATCTTTTAGCAAAAACTAAAGTAATGGAAAATGGGGCCTTTCATAAAGCAATACTAAAAATTTTTTAAGGATATCGCAAAGCATATTTCTATATCGAGTTCTCTGCATTCGTGCCTCAATTTTACAAGTCCCATTTACAGAATAGTATATTTTTGTGAATCTATCGTCATTTCACATCTTTCAGAGTAGTTTTCATAATCACGTTTTATTTGATAAATCTGATAAGAATTTATATTACATTGATAGAAAGGGAAACTTTTCTACAATTTTTTAGTAATTTTGTCTGATGAATGCGTTTTAACGTTGGCCATTATACTTATGCTTTGGAAGGAAAGAATTATTTCGTATATTACCTAACAGTACCTCTCCAATAGGCTTCAATTTTATGCCAAAAAACATTTTGATCTGTTGCGCTGGCTCATTAAAATATCATTTAATTTTGAATACGTACTTAATCATAGTTTATTCACGCAACTACTATATTGCCGTGAAGCGAAATTCAGTGAATTCAGCTAAAGCTGAGTTTTGGCACCGAAGTGTTTAGTTGGAAAATGAGTTTTTTTAATATATTAAATATACTACAAAATCTATTTCTATATTGTTATTAATACATTATTAGTATTATTTTTATATTGTACTATTAAATATATTATTATTATGTTAAAAAAGTTAACTCTGTATTTAGATTCCCCAGTAATCCCGCAAATAATTGTTCCCACCAAAGTGAATATGGAGAATATTTTCGGAATTGGATGTGCTTGCCAACGGTGTGACTAACGTTTTGTTAACCCTTTACCTGCACTAACTGAAAATCCTGCCATGCTATAATCAACAATCCTGCAGACGATTGCTTTTTCGACCGCTGGAAATGTGCTGATTGCTTACGTTATGCTGCGGACGTCATTGCTTTTATCTTATGGCATTCCAAATCCCAGAGCTCTTTTATGCCTCGCAGAGGCACCAATATTTAGCCTCACTGCTTTTGGTGACACCAGTTAAACGCCATTAAACAATACTTTTTACGTTAACTGTGCGGCCTTTTACCGCAACCAACCGTGTTTAGATAGTTCCTGTTACAAATTGAGCCTCCGGTTTGTACAATCTGGAGTTTCCGTGATTGAGAGTAGCGTAGATCCCATTGAGACCGCTCACCAAATGAGCAAATAACTAGGTAAAGATTTCAGGGCAGATGCCTTTATCGGCCTGAATAATGTTCCACAGGAATGCTCCAGTTTCATTAAAATCTCCGGTTTAATTGATTCGATGCGTTCTTAATTTATCTTCCTTTCGTTTTTAATCCTAATTTAGAGAATGGCGTTGCGAAAATTGGCTTAGTAGAATGTACGACGGCCACTCTGGTGTATTTATGCAATTTTTTTACAAATAGGGTTAGTGTACTTTTCAAACAACATAATATTTTATTAGCGGGTACCAGGTAAATATAAGCACTTAATAGGCTCTTTATTTTTAGTTAAGAATGTAATATGCTGTTCATTTTCCCGTTCGCTCGTTTTTTCCTATTATCACTTATTTGCAAGTTTCAGAAATTAACTATGGTTTATAAAATAAAAAAATTGTGATGGAGGCTGGTAAATATATCATTAAAAAACCTTTTTATTCCCTAAAGACAAGAGACGGAAGGCTTTTAAAGTCTTCCAGATAAAATCAAACAAAAAATGCTAGTTTTTTGGAATTTATTTCGTTGTTTAACCATACCAGTAATAATGGATTTTAGATTTGCTGTCATCATTGATGTTCCCATTTTTCGGTATTGAGATAACAAACAAGCCTTATGTTCCAGTTTTCCTGATTACAGTAATTTTAATGTGAATAGCTAAAATGTTTAAACTCATAATACCATAATATGACAATATTTAAAACTTTTATGTATTTTTGTAAACTTACTTATTTGGACATAGTAAAAGCAATGTAACCTGTGTTTAACTTTCTTGGAAAGACAAATTATAGACTCAGTGAATTTTAACAAGAAAATTTTGTATAGATCTGCAAATTTCCTTTCCAACTACTCAGTTCCAACAAAGAAAAACACATCAATTTCCGTGGAAAAGTTATTGGATTTTTTTCAAAGGATGTAATGCCCATATTGTTTAAATGGACTATTTGGCGACGATGCGGGCAGTCGACTTGAACCCCATTGACGCTAATCAAAAAATATGTCCAGCTCCAATCAGTCTCTTCATTCTGAGGTGTATCCAAGCACAAAAATTATCAGGCAAATTTGCATGCCTTCTGGCGTGGTTCCAGGCAATGACTTGGTAATAGTTGTGAAAAAGCAATGCACTGTTAATGTATCACAATACGGAAATTTATGACATTCAGGATAATTTTAAGCTTATACTGGTCAGCTAAATTGCTTTTGCTAGTGGAATATACGCGTCCCAAAAGAGCTAAAATAGCATGAATCAATGGGGTGCACAGAGTTGTTAATTACTGAGTAAGGATAATCGGTGTTGATTTCCATATTAAAACATATTTTCCAATAACGCGTGGAATTCATCTTAAATAATGTTTTGCCTTTTTTAGCATGAACAATAAGCGCATTCGGTCCTATATAGGGCTATGTGGTGATTTGAGAAGTTTTAAAAGGAGAATGCTAAAACTACTACCACTAGTGGCGTCTAATTTGATTAGTCCTTTTTTACACAACCTATAGTGTTTCTAAGCTGTTTTAATTCGGTTTTCGTTAAGTTTTGCTTTGATCAATTTGATGGAATCTCCGTGGACACTTAGTAATTGCAAAGCAAAGTTAATCTAGCTAAAATTCAGGATTTGCTTACATAAGGTGATGGTCCAGAGGCTTATTTTGCCGGAAATTTATGACACTACCTGTTTTCTCATGCGGGGGTTTGCTTTGTTCAGTTACCTTTTTAACGCCGATAGGTAATTTTATTGCCAGCTATAGGCAACGAACTTCTGATTTCTCTTATGGGCTTAATTCAATTCGCCAATGGTATACAAGGGTGAGCACTTTTCATTTACCTATAAACAGACCTGATGCCATTGTTGCCAATAGTGAGCATTTATTTAACTTTGAATGCAAGGATAATTTTTTCCACATCAGTGACAGCTTCTGATAGGTAAAACTACCAAAAGGGTCGAAATCATTTAAAAACGATTAGTTTAACCAGATTTTGCTTACTTGATGCTCATACAGGACAACTATCATTCACTAGATTGGACTACACGTACTTACCATCATCACCCTTTAATTTTTTATCTTGCCTCAGTGGATGGTGTGATGTAATTACTAAAGGTACCGGTCTTAATCAACTGCGAATTCTCGTGTATTCAAAAATAGTGGATTATTAAAGAATCAGTGCATGAATGAACGAATGGGTTGATGGGTGAAGGGATGAGCCAGAGGAAGCTAGGTTAAAGTAACTAGGACTAGAGCAAGCAGTTTTAATTATTAGCGACAGAGTGAACTAATGCGGGAAAGAATGACCTACACAATGGAGGTTCGCGCCAATCGTTTTTAACTTTTAACAATCGAGGATGTCACTGGGCATGTGGCATTGTCGTCTTCCGTTCCCATGAGAAGTTCTTAAATAAGTAATTCGAGTCTTCGGGATACCGAAGAACACTATGTAAATAAAACACCTCTCATGGGATGTCATGAACAGTGAGGCAGGTGTTATTATTTTGACAACCAAAGGTATAAGGACACTGGTGGTTTTTTGTTATGCGTCAAAATAATGTCAACAAGTGTACCATTAATTCTTACAAAAGTGATAAATTTTCAAAAAGCAATATTTCATAGGCTGATTTCTTTTACTCGACACAAAACGTATATCACTCTGGTTTATGACAAGGCAACCAATTGATGTTAAAAATACATATGTGTTATCTGGGCATTGTGCTTTCTTTTGCCTTTAGGGCAGTCTTAGGGTGTCACATAACGCTAGTGCTTATTCGTCAGAAAATACATTAATGTCCCTGATGTCATGCACGCCTTTTCACGTTAAAGCCCTCTCTGAATCAATAAGTCTTTTTGGAATACATCTAAGAGAAAACTGCTCCAATTCGCAATGACCACTACTTTCAGTGTCATCATATTTTTCCACTCAACCTTGCTAAAATATCTAAAATAGCTTATTTTGTACCCAATAGTATGGCTAAGCACTGCTGCGCAGGTAAAGTTGGTTTTGCATACATTATCTTTTTTGATGCTGCTGGCGAAAGTACCTGAACGTTATCGAAGTAGCAAGTAAGGCATGTGTTAGGGGGTTTGAGATGAACGCTACCTTCTACTGCACTTTCAAGAAACTACTCATAATATACTTGAAAATAATGCCCGGACAATAGTTTCCCCGAAGGGTGATGGGCTGATTGCTAACGCAAAGGGTAAAAACGTAAAATTTTGGCGAAAAAATGGTTTTTAGGCAATGTCCATTGCCAATATACATCAGGTAATATGTGTGGAAGAAATGTGGCGACATCTCTGCAAATCGAGCAGTCACTTATTTTACGTCACCGAATAATTTTAAATAGTGTTTAACATCTTGAACCAGCATTCAGAAAAGCAAAAATCCAACTTTAAAAATGTTGACCAAGACAAAACTAAAGTAGCTCATAGTTGGGAGTTTGAAAACCTGATTACGTTTGAACATTGCACTTGGTTATGTTGTATTAAAAAATTGTTAACAAATTACCATAGATACTTATTTGCCTCACCATTTCGGTAACGACTCCTCCAATGTTTGATTTATCAACCAAGTACGATAATACGTACCATTAGTCTTCTCTAATGTCGTAATCGGGCATACCAATTCCAACGAATAGTTGATTACTGACGTAATGAAGAGTTGGGAGACTATAGACGTACCCAAAATGCAATCTGTGTTGAATAAAGAGCCCGATTAGCCAATGTACCATTAAATAAATGCCATTTCACTGAGCAGTTCTCTTCATCTTCTGAGTATCTTTCTCAGCACTTTAATGGGTCACCTTTTCAATTTGTTGGCCATAGCAAGCATTCCTACGGATTCCAACGAACTACTAAATGGGGTAAAATCAACCTTGTAAATCACCATCACAAGTGATTCGCCACCTACCACTTTTCTGTGTTGTAGTTTTTTCTTTTCTGTAAGTCTAACTACACCAAAGTATAATTGATTTGAATGTAGTGCACAGGATAGGCATTGCTTTGTGACAAGGGAATAAAGTAATTCAATCGAATTTATTAGTGGCATTACTAAAAGAAGCGTAATGCACCTAGAATTCAAAAAATCATCGTGTTTAACGAGGGATTTTAAGTCATTATCCCAGGTAGGTCTAAAGTTTACGCAATTTGACCGCGTTTTACCACACATTGATGCGCGGATTCCGGATTTGATGATTGCCTAAGGTAAATCACTGATTGAAACATTCTGTAGCAAGTTTATGCTGCATCAGGCATCTACGCCAAATAATCCCCCTTTGAGGCGATTAGACTTCGGAGTCTGTCAACGAGAGCAAGCTAACCATGTGGCCAAGATGGTAGTAAGCTCTATGTAAATCATAGAACCTGTATAGATAAACACATAGCTGTGAAAAAGTCAAGTTTCTATGAATGGGTGAGTGCTTACTTCAAGTTGATTATTACTGCCGATAAAATATCACAAAATAGGCACGTTTCTTGAAATACAAGTTATGCAGTCAAATCATTAAAAATGCATGATATCCCAAAAAAGTTGACTCATTTTGCGGGCAAAAAGGTAGTTTATTCCTTTTTTAGTATTAAAGAACTACAATGAAACAATCGACAAGAGTTCGGGAAATTGTATCGCTCCCAAAATTCATAGATTAGCTACAAAAATAAATTGTCCTAAGCAGTTGTAGGCTAGTAGTATGTAAGACTGTTTTTTAAAAAAGGTAACATAAATGCTTTCAAAGGACTTTAACTTTGTCACCCTAAAAAGTATTTGTTTTAAGCGGCGCTTCCTAGTTTGCGCTTTCAACAATTGGTCTGAAGCGTCGAGATCGGTGATGGAGGTGACGTCGAAAATAGTTAGGAAACTGGACAAAATGATAAAGAATGAACTAATTGTAACAACATATTTTTCACTTGACTGTTCCCTCAGGATGACGAGTTAGCGTTGTCTTATTTGCATCGTCTTCAGGACACTGATATGACCTTGGATATTCTGACAAAAACAGGTGTTGGTATCGTCATAAATAAGATCAGGAAACAATCCTCCAATGGGGAGATCAACATACTTGGAAAGCAACTCATTAAGCAATGGAAGAAATTGGTTCCTGGTAGGTGCTGAAGAAGTTCTGTTTTGCATAGCACTACTGTTCTTGGTATTATCTGACAGCAGACCAGCAGACGATTTTTATGTATAATTTAAATTGTTGTCGGTAATTTGCCTCCCAGTGGTGTCCTATAGGTATCAAGCTTTAGTAATAAACTGGGTTAAAGTTCGGTTTTGTCCTGTTATCAACGAAAATGTATAAAAAACCAAAAGTGGTTTTGCATTGAGTGGCTAATTTATAATACAAGCTTCTTTTAAAAGCAGATTTGAATGTCGTTTTATAATGGTAGCAGTTAAGCTGATTGACTTCAAAAGAGTAACTCAAAATGTGGTTTCAGAATTGCACATGTTTTTGCTATTACTGGCTTTTCTACCTAGTTTCCTTTGCGTTGATTAGTTCCGTATTGCATGTTGCATGGTTTGCGCTCATTGTGTCGTCGTTTTACTCTGATATCCTTTTCTTCCTAAGGTTTTCTACATAGATTAATTACTAGAACATAAACTCGGCTCAAACTTACACTGACACTTTTAATTTCCCTTCAATTTTCGTTGTTCAGAGAAGGCTTCTGAAACTGGAAGTAAGCGATCGCCGCCTATGTCAGGTGACGACTCATCTCAGTACCTGCCTACTGAGGGGAAAAGGGTTCGTCGACCTCTAATGGATGATGAGGATCTCCGAAACGAGTGCAATGCCGTCAGTAATCACCCTCCTTCATCCACTGGTACCCATGATTCTATTAGCCATGGTTTTTTTATGTCGAAGTCCCTTGACACTGATGACCCAGTACGGCTTAAGGCTCGAGAAATGATCAAAAGCGCCCTGGACGCTAGTCGTAAGTTGCTTTTTCGTCTTTATTTTAACTTTAAAGTATCATCGTTTACCTGAGTAACAGGGGCACTTGCTGCCTTAAGCTATTCATCTCGTTATTTTGTACTTACTGGTTCTTTTTATAACTCTAGTTTATTAGTAGTAGCCACTTTCTGTCACTTTGCTCGTCACTAATTTCCATTTTTGATTGGCATAAAGACAACCGCGTTCCGTTTTGTCAGGTGCTTTTTAACAGTTCTGCTAATGGCGATAGCTAATCCGATCATTCGAAACTCGTCCACTGCTTTTGAAATGAGAAGCGCGTAGAATTGATGTAACATTCTTGACCCCCCTGTTGTCCGTTTTGATTTATCCAACCATTAGAAGTTATTCCTTCTACTTGACTTTTGGTCAATGATGATCTCGACCCTGGCATAAGTCTGTTTTGGAGGAGTGATACATCATGGCTTATGAAACGATTGAATTCGTGGTAATGTATACAATTTTCAAAGGTTTTGAACAAATTCTAATGCTGTGACTAACGCAGTATTATCACTTATGTTGTGATCATAAGGCGCTGACATTGATGACTTCTTGTTTATTGGGTCCATCTTAACTGGGACCTTTAGAATACTCTAAAGCGCTTTTTTAATGTTAAGGGGAGGAGTATTTTGATGTTTCATGTTTTCCAACCCATCGTATTGAGCCCAATGTCTCCTAAATTTATAGTAAATTGAATTTTTTTGTTGAACTAACGTTGAAGGTCTCAAATCAGTTCATTTAAATAACTAATAGAGGGACTTTCAAAGTTAATGTCCTTCATCGTTATTACTCAAACCGTGATTCGCTCGTATTCGAAGTTGGATTGCACCCTATTTATTTCTAATTTATAGGACAAATTAAATTATTGAAGCATCATTCCTTGTGCCGATACGTATTTGATATACTTTTATGACCAAATAAGCATGCCTGTGTTATCCAGTGCTCAGCAAATCAAGCCGCTTGTTGTTGCCGACCTTCTGTTTCAAGTTGAGCTTATTTGCGTGGTTGGCACATGCACGCATTTCCAATTGAGTAAGTTTAGAGTCTTCTTTTTTCATAAGCTCCTCCAACAGGCGCTTTTGACGCCGATTACCTGGCCACCCAAATCGAGAGTGAAATTTTCACCATTTTTGGAGTCACCGATTCGAAGTACAAACACCGTGTGCGGACTCGAGTGATGAATCTGCGGGACATCAACAACCCCGATCTGCGAGCAAACGTCTTCATGGGGCACGTCCGACCCGAGCGCCTGGCCAGTATGACTTCCGAGGTGGGTTGCTCTCTCTTCACGTCATTCCACCCGCTTTCCCCCGTAGAACTTACCTCCTTTTCTCCACACCGTAGGAGATGGCCAGTAAAGATATGAAAAAGTTGCGAGACAAGTATAGCAAGGAGACTATAGACGACCACCAGATGGCTGTAACTAGTGGCACCGAGTCGGACCTTCTTAAATGCGGCAAGTGCAAACAGAACAAGTGCACCTATAATCAGGTTAGTGCTTTTTTATTGTTCATCTATCTTCTGCTTGGCATTACTCTAGAAGTGCAATTTGGTCCGATACCTATCTTACTGCTTTGTTCTTGATTTGTTTTAGGTGCAAACAAGAAGCGCCGATGAACCCATGACCACGTTTGTTTTTTGTAATAATTGCGGTCATCGGTGGAAGGTAAGTCAGGTGGTTATTGAATGAACTGCCGCATGGCAGCTGCAATTTGTCACTGAGTGGCCCAAGTGTGAAGGATTTAGCGTCGTAATTTTTTTCTTTTTTAGTTCTGTTAAACCCATGGAAATCATTGTGCTTGCCACCATGTGCTGTATATACAAGGACGAATCGGTTTTCATACATGAGCATGTGCCCTCCTTATGTATTAGTATTATTTTACAGAATTTTGAGTTGATTAGTTTGCACGTTGCCTAAAGGTTGTGTATTTCATGATAAAATTCTGTAAAATAAAGGTCACCCCAGATCTTATCTTTTTCCTCAACTTTTGGGTAACCAGGAATAAGTTTACTGGTTTCTCCAAATGGATTGCCAACGCTTAGCCAGATTCATTCTGGTAAAGCCTGGAGGCATGGATTGTTTAATGTTGAGTGCGTCTTCTTAGGTTATTGTAAGTGAACTAGTAAAGTTGGGCTACATCGGGGGTAGGCTAGTGCCGTGAGTGAGAGAAGGCTGCGTGATGGTAGCACAACCATTTTGGCATTGTAGGCTGTTTGTGTTGTCTCCGTTTATATGCTTCTAGCTCCTCAATAAAACCATAGTAGTGTGATGCGTTGTTTGTTTATTTCACACTCAATTTTCGCGAAAGGTCGCTTTTGTGTTCCCGGCGGTGAACCCTCGCCAATTGGGCGCCACCGGGCGATGTTAGCATCCCCAAGCCCAACTGTATGTCGGATATGCATATTTGGCACAAGTATCATACCTCATTTTTGTTTTCAGGGGCGTTTCGTGGCGAAACATCAGTGGCCGCAAAAAGCATACCCAATCTCAAAGGATACCTGTCCTGATTTCTATAACTGACTGATAAACTTTAGCGGAGTGGAAAATGTGCATTGCTGTGGATGGGAGAATCGGTGATGTCCCATGGCAGAAGGGCCAAGAATGACTTACTTTCGACAGCTAACCCAGTCCCATGATCTGCAGAAAAACTGCTAACTACGGAAGTGATTCCAGCCGTAAACCAACTGCTTACCGTACCTGTATGGAGATATCAAACATGTGAACACGCGGTATAGCCCAGACAGACATGTTTGGACTGCACTGCAGTAAGAACAGCTTGGCGAGGAGGAACTGGCTCGAAATCCCATCCCAATGGAATTATGTTCAATCCCATCCTTTCGTGTATGACTCTTCTTTTAAGTCAGTGTTCTTACGACTATCTATGGACACGTGTCATGACCAGCATATTCACTTCTCCCCAAATCAGTTCTCAAAAAGGGCGAAACTTCTGATCCGAGAGGGATCAGTGGCGTGTGGTCAAGAAACTCCTCAGTTCCATGGAATTTCGATGGCTGGCATACTTGGTTCGTGGGTTTTTACCTGC
>CABFON010000044.1:0-20799 GCA_900683695.1 Echinococcus oligarthrus
GCGCGGCAGGCAGCGCAAAGGGGAGATTGGCGGCTATTTTTTCCCCGCTGCGCGCATCCGTGTGCGTGAGTGTACGGACTTTCATCGCAAGGACGTAGGCACGCGATTGGCTAATTTTGTGGATAAGGCGAGAGGGGTGGATGGGAGAGGGAGATAGCGGGATTTAGAAAATGCGCGGTGATGTGCGTGCTGTGAATCTACCCCAAAAGGATGAAATTGGCTCAAATACACCGCTGGAGAGAAAGAGTTAATTTTAATTAAATCTCTTCAGTCAGGGGGTATACCTTAGGAGCTATTCAGAATAAAGGGCCATAAATAATGTAATTTTCCCGGGATGTATCCTTATAGAAGCACAAATTGGATTTGTATGGGGGTAGAAAAAGAGAAACTGTGTATGGTTTAGGAAACCTAAGCTTGTGTCAATCTTACAACGAAATCTTCCAGTTCTAGCGTTGTCATATTTTTCAAATAAAACTGCTAAAGTAGCCTTTTGCCAAATTCTAGTGGTACATTGGTTTTTATTTTAGTCATGCATATAGGCGAGGTGAAATACAAGGTTTCATTTTTCACTAGCGCTAGCATTTTTTGCGATTTTTTAAAAGTTCTTTTGTTAGGTTAAAAAATGTTTTTTGTCATACCATACAATGAGGAAGGAGAAAAATGTTGATTTTAACTTTTGACAAGGAAAGAAAATTGGCTTAAAATGGGAAAGAAGAAAGCCTTAAGGGGAAGACTTGTGGTGTGCGGCTAGTTGTCATTTCGACCGTACCCAATAAATAATAACACCACTGCTAAGTTCTGCAATGGAATGTGTTGGCTAAAATACTATTTTTTCTACATGAGGGAAACAGTTTTGGGGAAGAAAGTTGGAGCATTTACTTTTTCATAAAACCTAGTTTTTACCCCGAAAGCTTACGAGTACATTATATTTTAATTCGATTCACTTGGCTTTTTACTACTTATTTTCATCCTCCTTGATAGTTTTTGGTTTCAAAAGCATAAGCATAGGAAAAATCGGGTTTCAAATTTGTATCTATGCTAATTGTCCTAAACTTTCAGCATTTTCTTTAGCGACAGCAGTAAAATTGACAGAAAAATGGGGACAACTCTTATGAGTATAAGTTTTGTTGATTTCAAAGGTAGCACCAAGTAGAGGGAAGCTGGAGCCTACCATCAAACCTCGGAGGCCATGCGGCCCGGCAAATGTACACTTGCGGAGCCCTAAGTGTCCTCATGACCAAAACGAAGAGTTAAAGAAACAAAGCATTGAATCGTTTTGTAATGCATTTGAAAGTACAATCACGACCATATTTTTAGCAAAGTTCTGTACATACTATATTTAGTTATAATCCAAACGAAAATGTTAAAATAAAATAACAGAATGAATGACATTGAATGATAATTTGAATTTGTTCTAGGAAAAAAAGGCTTTGCATTTTTTGAAATTTTAAGTGCTGGACCAAAATTTAAATTATTATGTGCCAGGAGTGAACAACCAAGAGTAATATCATTTTAAGAGTGGTTGAAATAGTCTGAGTGTTTACGTGGAATCGGTGAGCCAAAAAACCCTAGTTAAATGCATAAACACGTCAGAGGCACCTCGGTATTCACTGTTTATCCGACAATGACACGTTCACGTGTTTAAAGGTCTCAGTCAAACAAATCTCAGCAACGTCGGAAGATGGCCTGGACCATGACCATATGGCTATCAAAAAGAGGAGGAAGGCTGGAAGCATGAAAGGCATGACTGGATGCACTCACAATCAGTGTAAACATCACAATGAAGTAAAATAAGTTGGTTTTACACTTGAACTATTTGCCTGCATTGAAATGTCCCCATTTGACATGAAATCCTCTGTAAAGTTGAGAAGATTTTTTCTATTTGCAAAAGCCTGCATTTTGTTCTGATTTTTTAATTTATCAATGTAACTAAAACATCAAATATGCCTTTTTACTCCCATAATAATGAAAGAACGGTCATTTATTTGCCGGGAAAACTGCTTTTACACTGAGCAACAAAGCATTACTTTACAAATGAATTATGAATGAGGCCGTTAAAATTTCAAGTATCTCAGACAGCTAAGGTGCCTTGCTAATTTATTCATTGGTTAAAAAAATATGCCTGCTGCTTGGGGTACACAATAAAACTCCCTTAAACTCTCTTGGGCTACTCTAAAAGAAAAGTATAGGCCAGATCAGCACTTTGAGTGCCTAGAAGAAAGGAAAGCATTTAATAGATTGTAGACCGGACTGCTTTTCTACCTGATTTCCTGTTGCTAAATTTACACAAGTTTCCTCCCAAAGATTGACCAATAGCCAAAGATCCGCTTTTGTGTGGAGAGAGTAGCCGACCTGACTTCATTATCAGTGTTGAAAAACTAGCTTTTGAGGTACAGTTCTATAGATCCGAGCTTCACCATTATCATCGACGGGATCTTAAAGGCTCTATTTTTCCTTAGTAAACGGCTTTTTTAACACAGTACAGCAGCCAAATTAACTTAGCTGATCAAAAACAGAAAGATTTCGTAGTTCACTTGGTGTTCTAACCTTTCGATATTGGACAGTGTCATAATGGACAAATTTTTCTTGTGTGATTTCACGGCTGCTCGTGCGTCATTTATTAGGACAACTATTCAGTTTTACTCTAGGGTGGTCAAAGCATGCGTCAAAGTTAACAGAGAAACGCCACTACAGCAGGCTTTATCTTTCTGGCAACCAACCGTTACTTCTAAAACCTTTTTACCGCCAATGCATACAAGCTATTTGTCCAATGACCCTTGCTGTTTGAATATGACCTTAAAATACTGTTCCCAAAAAGAGAAATAAACAAGGACATTAATAAAAATATTTAAATATTCTGTTGCAATTATTTTGAAATAAAGGGATTTTGTTTTTATTGAATGTTTAAAATGTGCAAAATTCAGCAGTTTTGCCGTTGATTAAACATTGCACCAGCAGCCTTTAGCGTTTTGCCAGTAGACACTTTTAAGAAACTTTTTAGCCTCATAAAACGCCTCACAAAACAGCGCAAAAAACTAAGAGGTGATAAACAGAGGAGAGGGAAGATGAGGATTAGGGCTTTTTTCTTTTACTCCGGTACACACAAATGAAGACTGATTTGCGTGCCAGTGCCAGAGCTAGCGCCACAGCTATATCAGACTTTTTGCTTCTTCTCACTCTTGTTTTCGTTATTATCGTCGTAGTCGTGTCGTTCGGTCAGCCCCCGACAACAATCTTCTTCATTTCAGCCTCGACAGCTGTGCATTTTGGGCTGTGAGGTGACTTTTTCCATCGCACCACTCCATCTCCTTCCACATTTCCGTCCCTGACAGGCGTCATTAATCACAATGGGAGAAAATCCTCGCTTGGTAATTTCCATTGCTACGCCTGACGGGGAAAACAGTAGGAAATAAATAAGGTAAGTTGAATGGTAATGTGTCAGTCGAAAAGGAACTGGATCAAACAGTCGACGTCTTAGAATCGGTTGTTTTTCCCACTTTTATAGCAGATTTTTCATTCGAACTACTTGTCGACGAAGTGAGAAAGGAAACTTTAGACACCTTTTAAAATTTACTCGAAGAGTAACTTTTGAAGAAAAAATGTGCGTATATTGTGACCATCGTTGAAGTAGAGTTGACTGTGATCTATAATGTGCGGAAGGCGGATAACTGGAGTTCTTTTGAAAAAGGTTAGGTATTCATAACTGTGTTGGATTATTCTTTTAGGGCACCCAAAACGTGCCTCACAGGGGCGCGTTTCTTCCCATCATTTCACTTCAAAAGCTGCCTCTAGAAAGTTTTTACTCTCGTAATGACCTCTTTGAATCCTCCACAGTGCATGGTACTCTGCCGAGGCTGAAAGATTAATCTTGCTCTACAAGTAAAAAAATTAACTTATGCTTACAAATTGAAATTTGCAAAAGGAAGTGCAAGCGATTTACTCTATAATCCACTAAGAAGGTATATCAAAGATGAAATAAAATGCACAGGAAATGAGTTGCTTTTGTGTTTGCTAATGAAACTGGCATAGGATCTGGACACAAATGACCAGCAACATAAAATGAAATGTGTTTAGAACAAAAATCTACTTAATATTAAAAATCTGCGCCGGTTTAAAAATGATAAACAGATTGGTGAGATAAAACTTAGACCAGTATGGGTGTCGAGAAGCAATTCCTACTGATGCACAACTTCTTTTCTGTAATGCGACAAGTGCGAAATTCCTTTGATTATATCAAATAAAGAAAGGAACCGGGGATTGCATCCGATTCCTTTTACAAATCAAATGGTAGAATTTCCTTTATTATTATTTTCCCTGCACTTAAAACTAATAAAATGTGTTCGATGCTTCGATTCACAAAATAAATTCTTTCCACGAAATAAATAATCCACACACATTCCCATATTATATTTAAAATTATTCTGAGAGCAAAATAGGT
Organism: Echinococcus oligarthrus; assembly: GCA_900683695.1. Classification (NCBI taxonomy): domain Eukaryota; kingdom Metazoa; phylum Platyhelminthes; class Cestoda; order Cyclophyllidea; family Taeniidae; genus Echinococcus; species Echinococcus oligarthrus. Next base: position 4,439 of record CABFON010000044.1, read on the forward strand.
AGATATGCATTCAGTAAAAAGAAAAAAACGATTGCCTACCTATGTGATGTCATTTGTTGACATTGATCAAAGTCATCCGTAAATTCAATCAGTTTTTAACATCTTGAGTTGAAGTTTTTTAAAAAGATCCTTTGCAGCAGAGCCTTCACATTAGGCGTGCCTGGACATATAAATACACATGTAAAAGAATAAAAGTAAGAAAGACTACCTATACAACATCCATTTTCAACTCAGTGTGTAAAATCATATATCATGGGCCCGTCTTTAGCAGCCGCCACTAAGAGAGCATTGCAATTTAATAAGGGAGGTGAAGAACCTGTCTTGTAATAATTTTCACGATGTTAATTTCTGAATTTATCAATCAACTTTTTCCTTTCCTTAATACAGAAAGTTGCTGTCCCCTTTTTTGACTCTGCACTGATATGATAGCATCGCCTTTTTTCTGTTCATCCAAATCCTGATAAAAGGAGTGTAACAAAAAGGGCTTTAAAAAATACCTGTAGCTGGAAGATATCAATCACGCCTACAGATGAACAATTCTCTCCCTTCCTCTCTTCCTTCCCAAGTGTGTGCATGTACCAGTTCGCGCTATTCAACTTTTTTGCATACAAAAGGACACAGAGCCAACGATTGCACCAAAAGTTGTTCGTAAATTAATTTGTAGGGGCATCTTGAATCACAGTACTTTTCCATTTCGTTAAGTAACACTTACTCTGTGTGTAAATTAAATTAATGAAGCCTAAAAAGGAAATCTTCTGTAGGACGACACGTTGTATAATGCGCTTACGTCGCTGATGTCCAAATTAATAAAGTATGGACTAACGAAGTAGAGAATCGCTCAAGATATACAATTAATCAAGCATAAACAGTAAATATATTTTCATGTAGCGAAGAATATCTTCTGTAAGGATATACAACAGCCATCTATAATTCAGTCCCTACGATAAAGCCAAGCCACTAAACTACTAAACATTATTGTCCCTCGGTCCCTCCCATGCGCCAGATTGCGGTAGTGGTACGCGCCCGACACCCTTTGAACTACTAAGAGGGATGATACTTGTGCCATCCTAGGTAAAATTGTCCAAAAAATGAGAGTGGTTTTGACATTTTCTCAAAAAGCTGAACGAAGATTAAAGCTAAAAAGAAATCTACTGTAGAAAGACAAAAAAGCTTTTAAAATATCGCATACTTTTTGGGCATAATTTTTCTTAACCACTCATTTTATTTCACTTTGATAAGTCTCCTGAACTTTACAATTCATAGGATAATTTGCATTTTTTTTAAATTTTGAATTAACCAAAATTGTCCATCGGTTGTCATTTTTTCCCAGGCTCGATAAATATGAGCTGATAGTGAAAACCTACCTCCGCATCCTAAAATGCCGACTTATTCTGAGAAAACTTTACACTTGATCACGATCACACCTTTTTAGCTGTAGGAACGTGAGAGGGATAGAGTAAGGGAGGGTTAGCTTTTCATTGGTGCCAAGGCACCTCAATTTTTTGCTTCGTGGTAGTCGGCAAATCTTGGCCTGACTTAACGCGCTCCATTTAAAAAACACGTCAGGGAGAGAGAGCTGGAGCACATACACAGAAGCTGAAAATATCTTCTCTAATCTGAAATTTTATCCTCTACCATATCACATAGGTGTGAGTCAATGGGGGAAAAACCATTTTATCGCTTTCGCTTTCTCATCAAATGAATTTTTCTAAACGGTCCAGATTTCCACTTCGAATTGTTAGTCAAAAAGTGAGAGAACTTTGAGTTCCAAATGACAGGTGCAAAGATATTTATAAAGCTTAAGTGAATTAAAACTATCTGATTAATTGACACAATTGCGGTGCCCCTAGTCAATGTAAATGAAGATTTACTACTAAAATACATCTAGATCGACACTACAACCATCGAGACTTATGCTACTGCCTTCGCAATCTTGACACGGAAGCACTTTATGGTTTACTGTGGGTGGCTAATTCTTTAAAATAGTTCATTTAGGTAAAACACTGGTATTCTAAGGTCGATTCGGAAACATCAAATCTGGAATTAAAATCCTGGCTGTGCCACAGGCACAACGTTGTTCTCATAGCTTTCATTGTCATTCACAGTTACTCGGAGAAGATTGTCAAGCCCTGAATTTTAAGCATCGTGTGATTCTGAAGATTTTTGACTCTTCTCCCACTGTTGGCATAATTTATTTACGATTTGTCAAGTAAGCTTAACTTTCATTGTAGTAGATATTTGATTGAATGCCTTATTGTCCGAATGTTGCCTCACAGTTTGCATAACTGACAGATTCAACAGCAGCGCAAAAAATTTGAGGAATACAAACATCCTCAGAAGATAGACATTTTACACATTTTTACTGTTTTCAACTCAGTCACCCGGTCTGTACTACAATGTGCTACATTTGACTACTACAAACTGGTAAAGGGAACATAATTTCACGGATTTATGGCACCACAAGTATTCGGTGTTGGCAGAAAATGCGTCAGTCCCAGTTTTCTCGTCTTCACACAAGCCGTAGGTTGACAACTTATAATATAGAAAGTACTAAAGTACCTTAAATTGCTTCTTATCCTTGTCTTTTACATAGGCGATTAAACAACAAAGGTTTAAATACGCTTCAAGTTTTAGTTGAAGCGTGTATCTCTGAAGAATGAAAACTTTAAGTAAAAATACTGTAATTTATATATGTTAAATCCTAATGCTTATTGAGTCATTTGACAATGATTTAAATGTCAATTGAATTGAGATAGTCAAAACAAGCTTCCTAAATTAAAGCAAAATACAGTACCTCAATAACATACTCAGCATCGTTAAACTTCCTAATTACCGTAATCCCTACACCGAGGTTTTAAGCAAAAGACTCTCCGATCTCATTCGCTTAGGTCCACCAAAAAACCGATCCTTTTAAGTTGGCTGGAAAATTTTGCCGCACTAACTCCACACCCTCACTCTTCATTCTGTGAAAGAATTGTCAAGACGAGGAAAAACTTCCCTCCTCCATTGCAATGATCCCTCTTTTTTCTAAAATCCGCGGCACATCTTTTAACTACAGCGAAGCGTAATCACGCAGGCAAGAATCGGAAGGAGTCGTAACAAACTTTTTTAATCTTCCCTTCTCAAGCTATTCTCTTTTAGTACCTGAAGCGGACGGATTTTTGGTCTCTAAATTGAATCGGCGATGAAGTACCCGTTGCACCTTGAAGCTCATTAAAGTGTTTTCTTCTCGCCTCTCTCGATTAAATTTACTTGATTAATGGCTTTCTGTCTTTGCAGTTGAGCGTAAATTAATATGAAATCGGCCGTGCCCTTTGTACGCTGAAGCTTGGTGGCCGGAAGCTTCATTATATAAGAAAATAAATGAACTTTCATAAATCTCAAATTGCAAAAGCTAATCAGTATTCCTAGGTACACCGAATAAATGCTGTGTTTACCATTTGCAGGTTCCTCCTGCCTCTGTTACCTAAATCGAGTTGTTTCAAAACTAATGACAGCTTCTGTCTTGACCAATTCAGATAGTCCGGAATACTTTTCTTCGTTGCTGTTCATTTGTTCTTGGAATGTATATACCACGTAAATTACTTGAAGAGACGAGAGAGCAGTGTGATCTGACTTTATAAGTACTCAAGAGCGGGTTTTCAGTTAGCATTAGTTGGAAATTAGAAGGGATTCCCAAAGACAACTCTATCAGCTTTAAAGCTCCAATGTTATTTAAAATCGAAAACAGTCTCTCTTAATCAAACTTTGAAAAAAATTAATAAATACTAGGACATTTTCTGAGCTATAGTTAAAATGGTAGTCAACAATAGAACAAGAGCTACCGATTTCGCTAAATATCTGTATTAAATAGGATGTTAATGGACACTAATCGTCCATTTAGAGGATTTTGACTCTTAATGACAACCCGAGTTGGTAGTTTAATCATAGAGATCAAGTCATTTTGTCAAACCCAAAATTATAACCAATCCTGACTCACCAAGGCAGTAAAAGTTTGTTCTGATAAGGCAAATTTCTAGATGTGCATTTGGAAGAAAACTTTCCTCCTGACTACAAAGAAAACTGCCCAAGGTCTGGTAGGTTTTACGAACAAGGGGAAAAACTGTGAATCCTACCTTGACAGGTGTTGTCGTAGTACGGACCAACAAAAGGCCTTTTCAGGTAGCTTTTTACTTTGTTAATCTGCAACAGTTTTTTGCGAAAAAGGCGACAACTCTAAGCAGCATTTTCGCTGGCAATAAAATGCAGAAATTCAGAGAACATTTCAAATTTCCAGGTAATTGAGAGTAAAATAATATAATTTCACTGGTAACTTAAACTTAAAAACTCCCTCAAAATAATAAAGTAATGCAAATGTTTTTCATCAGGGATACCAAAAAATTACAGGAACTGAAATAATTTTCCTTGACATATAAACAGACGCCAAAGGAAAGCGATATTTCATGCCGAATATTTCTTGTTTTAAACCACATGTGGAATGGTTCACTTGCGAATAATAAAGCTAAAGTGCGCGAATCTGCAAAGTTTTTACTTCTTTTGTGTTGTGATATTTTGAAACCGAATGCTTCGGTGAGTTCATGCAAGCCACTTTTCAAAAACTCGACTGAGGTGTAGCCCCAAGATTCCAATTGATGCTCTACATGGGCTGAAGGTACAAGGGTGGAATGTGGACAAATGACATACAAAAGCAGTAATAAATATTAGTTCTTCATTGAGCTCTAGAAGTGATCGACCTGTTAAAGGTGTTATGACACTGACTTTTTTAAACATTTGCATTGGAAAGACGACAACAATAAGTGATGAATAGGGTTGGTCTGAAGCGGCTGATAAGGTATGATATTAATTAAAATAAAGCAGGCAACGAAAACTTCCTAGTCTTAAGCGAAATCTTTAGGAAAGTGGGTCCTACTAAGAAGTAAATAGCCCATTTTCAAGTCATATGTTTTATATTTTTTCCCTAGATTATTTTTGATAAAATGAGCATTTATCACCCGGTTAAATCGCCAATTTTCCGTGCCAAGTGCACAAACGTTTGTTTTTTTTTGCATTTTAAGGCGACATTCAGTCAGCCAGTCAGGCAAAAGTAAGTAGATTTGGAAAAAAGGCGAGATGCCGCAAAACAGAAAGTATAAAAACCATTAACAGAGCGAGCTCTTTGAGAAATCTGGCAAACGCAAGCTCCTCTCAGAAGTAGAACAGATAAAAAATTCCACTTTTTCCCAAAAAGCGTCTGTATTCAGCCGAAGGTGTAAAAAGACACTTTTTAACCCTCTTGCTTTTAAGGTTTTGCAGATCGTCACTACGATCAGAGGAAAGTTTGGTGGTGCTACCGGTGACAGTGCGTGCGAAGCTGTCATCTTTAGGATTCGTTGCCCGCCTTAGCAACCAGAAATTTGATGCTTAAAAAATGTAAAAAAGTAATAAATTAAGACTTATGACTGTTATTAAACTTTGGCCTTGTTTTGATTTGATGTGAAGAAAAAACGGCGATAATGTAATAAAAATACTGTGGCTGGAAGAAAAGCATACATAAAACACTACATCTTTAAGTTAATTGTTATTATTTATCTCATGTCTTGATCGAGTATATTGGATGGTTGAAACGTTTGAGAGAGTAATTTATTAGTACGTCTTAGTAATATAGGAATTGATCGATGATAAATGGTCTTTACAAGGAGTCGTGGATAGCTCTTCACGTCAGTTACTTAAAGCGCACATCAAACCACTCAGGCTTTCAGTGCCAATCTTTTGCAGCAGAGCAATAATTGTTTTAGCTGTGGGGGCAACTGAGCGAAATCTCCAGTTGTTTCCAAATTTTTTCACTGCCTCGGTGACATAGTATTCTAATCCTAACACACTGGTTAATAGCGCATTGTCCCTCCCATGCGCATTCGTAAAGAAGCCCTGTTATGACCTCTACGTTGGTCAACTTTTTAGGAAGAAACGCAACGCTACCCTTTCAAAATAAGGGTTGTTTCTCCTATCCTTGCGTAAGCGTCACATTTACTAATAACTACACTACACTATTGTTATTCTGAGAACAGTTGAAAAAATTAATAAAAGTAAACAAGTATTTCACTAGTTGTAAATTGAATAATGCCATAAGACTCAAATAAACATCGAAACATTTAGTAGATTATGTATAGCTTTTATTTTTGGTCCATCAGTTAAACGAATGGGATGATAATAAACTTTATAAGGACAAAGTTATTTAAACACCTTCAAATTACAAGCCATTCACTTCAGCATCTTTCCAAGAAGATTTATAACAATGTTTAAATATGCTGACTCCGCTAGCACTGCAAATATTTATGTATAATAAAGACAAAAAGAATGTAAACTAATTTAATGACATTAAAGTTGTAGTAAGCGTCCTGGTTTACCAACTGGTTTAGGTTGCAAGCAGATCAGATTAGGTGAAATTGCCTGATTTTCTTTACAGTTAAGTGAGGAAAATTCTCCTAGTACTGAATTAAAAGAATATTGCTATCAAGTACTCTCCTTCCTATCTTTACTCTTTACCCTTTTTGGATGCAGACAAGGTGTAACTTCAACAGGTGGCAAGTGGACCTCTTCATTCGAAGCCCACTGATCAAATCACAACTAGACAGTATGGTTAACTCCGTTCCCTTAACTGTATTTAAGATGAAAAACAAGTAAGGTTGTGTGATAAAAGTGTCTCTTAATGTAGTCATTACAAGACGTGGGGGCCTTAATGAGCAGTTGCCTCAATTTGTCGCAAATGGAGAAAGGTAGGGGACGATAAAAAGACGACGTGACACCCCTACTCCTTCCCACGCCTCCCCCGCACTTCGCAAAAAATCCCTTATTTCGGAAGCATTAACACTATATGTTGCATTGAAGACGTGAGGAGAAGGAGTAGACCCTACCACCTTCGATGAGAATAAAGGTAGGTAAGGGACCACGTAGCCCCAGCATGGACATTGAACTCTGGTTGTCTTACCACTTCATTCGATAACATAAAGGAACAGAATTCTATTTTTAGTGCCAAGCCATTTCATTTGTCAAAATTCGTTCCCACATTAAGGCTCAACATAGAGATGAGGAAAATTGTTGGTTTTATTTTTGTTGAAAATCAAAAAATAAAATTAACGGCCCTTTTGTTGCAGATTTCCGCGACTTAATATTACCCAACAATTTACGTGTTTCTGTTCAAGCGCTTACAAAACTGCCTAGTGAACCGGTGCAAAACACTTTTGAGACAAATATTTAGGCATATTTGTGAAACGGATTCGTGCATTTCAAGAGAAAATAGCCTTTCTATTATCCAAATTATTAAGCAAAATGACTTGTCTGTAACTCAGGAAATCATAGAGATAAATCAAGTGTAAATATTTTGTCAATGATCCTTCCAGGTGGGATTAGTTCTAACAAAGTTTTATAACAGGAGGCTAAAACTCCTTTACTTTTCTCTATTTAATAGCTTTAGCATTTGTTAATGCAATGACAAACGGGAAATTGTGATGGATTTCACAAAAAAGAAAAACTTTGTGCTCTACTCACGTAGTAAAGCACTTCAACATTATTTCGACCAACAGCAAGATTCCACAGGTGCTAAATTTGCTGAGTTCTAACCCTTTTACCAATTGTATGTGGCTACGAACGCGACCCAATTATGTACTCTATTATCAAACAAATAGAACCCTTTATTAAATCCTACCTAATTCAACACAACACTCCAGTGGTAATCATTCCCCTCTCTTGCTCCTATCCCCGAATAAACCGACACGCCTTCTTCTATTCTTTCCAACTCTCTCCTCTGTGTAGCGCAGGTTTCAAATGTCAAAAGAAGAGAAGGGGGAAATGGACAGAGAGAATCAGATGTTCGAGAACCCCCTTCCACGTCTTTTTTCGATGAATGTTAAGCAATAATATCACCCTAATTCGTGCATCTTAAGGGCCATTCACGAAGTGTTGAAATGCTAAGCCTTGAAAAATGATGACGTTTCCTCTCTTGCAACAATAATTCACCCCTCCCTAAAGCCATTCATCACTGCAGCTTCTTTTTTTAACCCTGCTACTGTTGTGTTACAGCAGCAGAAGAGGCAGTGACTTCTCCCTTCTTCAAAACAATGAGGAGGAGAGAGCGAGAAAATTTTTAATGGAGCAACGAAAGTTGCTGTTGGTGTTGTGATTTAGTCACGCATTGACAGAGGGACCATTAACAAACTAAATAATTAAATAGCCTAATAAGCTTTTACTGTAGGCCTGAATGCGGTGCTCCTTCTATCAGCTTTTGTGTTGGGCTAGCCACTGTTGGGTGGGTTCCACAAACTCTAAGGAGGTCATTTGATTTTTGATATTTGCGCATAATTTACTTTCTTTAATTATAAAATTGTCTTAAGGTCGGGAGGAATATTTAACTACTCGATTCCCTCAAATAGACTGTTTGATCACTCTCGTGAAACATGTTTGCTACGAGAACGGGATTAGAAGGCTGTATTCGACTATCTTCCTCAAAAAATCGCCACTTCTATAGCCAAAATATAACAGCCCTAGTGACACTTTTTTCCCCTTTAAACTTTAACCCAAAACCAACGCTTCATCAGGGCTAAAATTAAATTTGCGCCAAAAACCCCTTAGCCACCGCCAGTAGCAGCGGCGGCAGTGACGACAAGCACGTACAGCGCCCGTCCATTTTTTCACAATAATATGCAACTGAGCATGTACTCACTGCCTCTCCCTATCCTTCAGCTTGGAATGGTGCGTGTGTGCTAGCGAAGAAGGGAGGAGGAAATTGAGCAGAGTTTAGACTGCCCCAACCCCCCTCTCCCTCGCAGAAGCAGCGGCAGAAGCACCAGCGCAAGTAGCGCGTTAGCAGCAGGCAAGCGCGCACGCGCAAATTTTTTGTAATGCCGCTCCGCTAAAGTTGAGATTTTCTCGTCCCTCGCTGCACCATTTCTCCCACTCTTTCTCTCTCTAATACTTCCCCTAGGGCGACGATTGTTAGGAGTACTGCGCCATTGGGGAAAGGTCCAACACAAGATGCCAAAGCTGCGCTAAGAAGCATTGTGATTGTAGAAGAAGATTGACAAAAACCGGAGTAAAGAAAGCAAATTTAAACATTTTGTTTTTTTTACTATTTGTGATACTGTACAAGAACACGAAATCTCTTTATTTGAAAATAATTACAGCCTTCATATGAAAGTTGTCGTGGTGTACTGTCTGTGAGAGAGGTCTTTGGATCTTTTGCAAGGCAGCAGTTGTTTCCTTTTTTGAGGCAATTTGTAAGAACCTCCATGCCATGAGTCAGAGAGGTAAAATAAACATAAAATGAGATCGTCAAAGCAATTTGTAAAGAATTTATTAGTTTCGCTTAGTAAGGGCATGTCAGAGTTCGGGCACCGTGTACGGTGCATGGCAATATGTATGATGAATTCAAATGAAACTAATTTGGGATCAAACATACATATTAATAAAGTTGTCTTTAAAATTATCTTATTAAGCGGCATGAACTGCTAAACAAAGTATTCAAAAAACTATTCATTTTCATATCTTAAGATTAATTGTTTTGGCACAGGTTGTGCATGAAATCCCGGAATTTTTCGTTGGCTTTCGTTGACATTTAGCGTCAAAAAATGGAATAGTACTAGCCCTCAGCGTAAGCTGATTATTCTTTTATATAATACTTTGACTATTTGCTTAACTCTAGGCACTTGAAGCTCCGCCATAGCACCTTCGCTGGCAGGCTTGGCCGCTGGTTCCAATCGGTACCTTCCCTTCACCTATTCTGTAAGGCGTTACCACATATTCTGCTCTAGTATTTTGTCTTTTTACGTCTTCAAGGAAGTCTTGGAGTGCTAAGTTTATTCATTGCAAGAACAGGAAATTTTGCAAGATAAGTGGGAGCATGGGTTTCCTGCTACTTGCATTCAAAGACAATAAGGATAAGGGTGGGATTTAATACATAATCGTCCACTAAGTCACAAACAAAAAATCCTTTATGATTTTTAAAAAAAGATGACGTTTTGTCAACTGTTAAGGAGCATTTACTTGGCCTGATTAATGTGAGAACTATTCATAGCTTTCGGTTGCCTTTAATCAAAGTAAGCGGGTATAAATCAAGTGGCTTCAATCATTCGAAGGAGGCTCTGTTTTCAACCATAGTGCACATATTATGTTTAGAATCTGGAAATTTTCCAAAGTCAAAGCAAATCCTGAGTCCAAAAATTATAGTAAAATTTGGTTTAAAATTGCAAATTGGCAAGTCGAGTTTTGGGTAAAATTACTAAGATGTTTCGTAAGAGGCTTAAAAGTGACCGCAGAAAGGTGTTTTTAACATTATTTAATCAAAATGTTTTTCTGGCTGCAAACCGTACCAAAGCGGGCTGTTTTAAGGGAAACTTAGTGGAAAATCTGTGGCATAAATTTTGCTTAAATTGTTTACTTCATGTCCTGAGAACAAGATCTGCATTGAATATTAAATCACTTTGTACTTAGTTCGTGACATTCTATGGATACTAAGAGTAGGCCTTTGACGACTTTTAGCAATGCTCTGATGGTTTGTTTAACGCCTTGTTTTGGTTCCATGGGCAATGAAGTCTCCGCGATTATGCTTCCACCAATCGACATGACCCCAAGGTTATGCCAGTAGCCCCCGCAGCTCTTCTCTAGGTGGACAATGCATATTCAGTAAAGTATTATGCCTTCTTTCGTCTTCAGGAATGACTCGATTCCTTACGCGTTAAGGAAGGTGTGCGAATCTGCTTATGCATGCATTTACGTTGAAATGTACTTAATAAGACCGAAAGCCTTTCTTATCAAAACAAAAACCTATAAAAGACTACCAAAAAGGTCTTTTGCCAAAACAAACTACATATTTTTTAATTGAGTAAAAAGATGTGCTCATAAATGAGGAATTCTTTGGTCTTTTATGAAGCGGTTGGTGCTCAGCTCAGATTTTATAAGATTTATGAATGAATTTAGAAATGAATATTCAGTATTATTTGAGCAATTAATACATTTACTTTTATTCGGTCAAAGTGCAATTATTTAAATCATGTAGGGAATTTACTCTGTGTTCTCTCTTTAACAATGATTGTGCCAACTGGTGGTTAATGGAAGGGTGAAATCTTAACTAAAAGTAAAGTGTTCAGGAAAAAACGCTTTTTTAGCACAATGCACCTTATAACTACCAAATAAAGAGGCGTGATGTGAATCTACAAGTGACTGTGTTAGATAAGAAGGTGATTCGGCTGTGATTGCTTGTTTAACTCTTCATTTTGGCTGTGCGAGTACTCAAGGCGCCGCAGATTAAACATTTGCTGGACCACGCCAGTGACAACTCAGCCTTTGTTTTTTGCCGTGGCATTACGACTTATTTAGTCCCTAGGGTGGTCTAGGGGGCTACTAATTTAGAGCAATAGTTCCTAATGTCAAGTCATTCAAACTTAAATATACTTGAAAGAAGTCTTTAAAGAAAATCCACTCACCTAAAAAATTCATATTTAACTTTTACATATACTTGATCAAAGACGTGTGAACTCTCCACACTGCTTGGAAAATGGAGTAGACCTTTTTGAGCACTTAACGAGTAGTAAAATGTCTCGTAAAATTCGCCTTTACTGAATTATTAAAGCAGATCAACAATGTGATCTAAAGATGGAGATTGAAAATGAGGCACTAATAACTCCAGTCGTTGGCTTAAAGTGGTCGGAGCCTGTAACGTATGGTAAATTTCACAGTCAAAGCTAAGTATCTTATCCTGGGAGGACTGGACCCAGTGGAGAGTAACATGCAAAATGACCTATTATTTGTAAAGGCTATTTTTTTAATAATACTGTTAGAAGGTTTGCTGGAAATGATCGAACACACATTCATGCTCATTTCGCAGATGTCACGATTTTTGATTGGGACTTGGTGGGTGCAGTGCAATTGCTATTTATACTGTTTAGCTAAATATTTATCCTGTACACGAGCACAAATAATACATTTGGGTTTATGTGTTCTAATTTAAAATATTTTTCAAGAAACTCGACCAAATTTGACATTTATAACAGTATTGAAACAAAAGCCAAGCCTTCTCAGATGAATGAAGTGCGATTGCTCATCAGTGCCGATGAAAAAGGGTATATATGTCCGATAGTTATAAAAAAGAATAACATTACAAGTACAGCTGTTTTTAAAATTAGTCCATGATTTTTAAGCACTTCCGACGGAATAGGTAGTAATTTTCTTTTGTTGATGCTATACTCCTATCACCTCCAAAACGACATCACGGATTTGAAGCAAGGCGTCGTTTAACTTACAAGGCGTTACTCTGAAGCATTAAAATACAGTACAAACATAGCATGTGATTTGGTGGTGGTCATTTCATAACACGTTGGTTGTTTGTTTTGCTCTTTCTTTTGGTTTCGTAGGCACCTAAGGCTGCGTTTCCACACTTCCTCCAAACTCCATGCCAGTAGCCCCCCGGCCCTCCTGCACGTGTGCCATACATATTCTGTCCCTATATTGTCCTCTTTTACCCCCAGGGAAGTTTGGATGTGCTACAATTATTTCGAATTTTTTTAATACTTTGTTGAGTTCTTTTTCCAAAAATTTGGATAGCACCTGTCTTTAGAGCTAGAACACTGCTAAAAGGATTATAAAAGTAGGGATCTGACTTTCGTGATTGGCTTACATTAATTTTATCCAAAAAAGAGAAAACAAAGTTTTTCTTTGTGATAGTTAAAGGTGATTTAAAACACAGGGGAGGCAAAATGGAGTAATAAGCGAGTGTCATTTGATAATGTGGTCCATAAAATCTCGATTTTATTTTAACTCCGGTAAGAGGAGGTAAGTAAAGTCCAGAAATATGAATTTACTTATCAATACATGAGAAGGTTATTCCTAGGTTACTACTGCTTATGAGACACTTCATTTATTTAGATTCCCTTGCTGATGAACTGTCTTAAGTTGAAAAAACTAGTATTCAGTTATTCCCCAACTGGTATTCCAAGATTTGTAAAAGCGTTTGCAAATAACTCTTTTTGACGTTTTTTTAAACAGCCGCTCTTTGCAAGTGTAATGCATTTTTACTTAAATACACCTTTTTAGGAGTCAAGCGGGTGGATCAAACCAATCTTGTGACTGAAAAGCATTAAAGGTCCCCTGGGAAGGCGACCCACTTTGATTCACCCATAAAACCTCAATTATTTGGAAACATTCTTGTTACATCATAATCTCAACGGCTTTTTTAATAATAATTTTAAATTGCTTTGTAGCATAGAAGAAGACTTGCAATTAACATATAAAAGGCATAAGTAAAATAGTTACCTTATTTTCCGATAAAATATCTTTCAAGAAACCTGAAAATCTCTTTTGTAAAGAGGAAATTAACTGTACTCTAGTCTTTCATTCCTTAAACCAGTTCTGCAAGCGTTTGCCAGAAAAGATAGCACTTGTGTTGATCCACCCTCGAGGCTGGTTCAGGGGGTTCTCTCAAGGAAGCAACACTAATAAGGGCGGGTAAATACCGAGAAAACCAACTCTAACAAGAGGTAATGATAGTCTAGGGAAAAAGAGGATCTGGCTTAATTAGAGTTAATTAAACTATTAGGCGTTATTTCAACATTAAGTAAAATAATTCCTGAGGAAACAGTGTATCAAAAGTAGGAAAAAGACTTTATGAAGTAGGCAAAGCTTTCCAGTTATACAAAGTAAATTTAAGCAAAAAAGTTGTTTAAAAGTTGGATCCTTTGTGTCAAGTATACATAAAACACTCTAAGTGTAGCCTATTACTGGTTTTTGCCTTTCAAGTATCACTATTTGCTTATGTATTTGCCAAAAACTTCAAATCGTTTAGAAGCAAGCCAAGAAACCTGACTTTTAGCAGTGTCAGGAGTCATAGTAGATAATACAAACTTTGTAGCTAAACTAATCTATTTCGATTATGAAGTTTTTAAGTAGTGACCATTTCAAGGCATTGTAATTGGCTTAGTGTTTCTCTGTTCCACCAAATCTTCATACCCCTAGAATGAACAGACGTGTTAGACGTGGACGTTCGTTGTTGGGCGGTAGTAATGAACGGGGTAGGATATGTACCCTTTTTAAGGGCCGATGGCACCCAACCCGTCACATATTATATGTTTACTGACCTCCTCTTGCCTAAAAAATCACTTGAATAAACATATATAGCAGCACGGATCCGTTTAATGCAAAAATAGTAGAAAATGCTTGTTTTTAAAATTATACTTTAAGAAAATTAAAGATTTTTTAACATAACGACGATTACCATAAATACTCTTTTGTAGAGACTGACTTAGGAGTTAAATCTGTTTTGAATTCTGCGTAGTTTGTGGAACTCGAGACAGAATTCTACCCCATATAAGAAGTAAAGATTTTCTTGTGGAACACTCTTTAAGACGTTTGTTTCCACCGTTTCAAGTAGTCTCATTTAAAATAGAATTAAAATACTTTGATAGATTGTTTATCTCTTCCTTTTAATCTAGCAAGCACTTAAGGCTCCGCCTTTGTACTTCCGTTGGGCGGACCAGCCCCTGGACTGTGTTAGTGACCCCTACCTACCTCTTCTACGCCTTGGCAGTGCATATCCTACCCAAGTATTATGCCTCTTTTCGTCTCGATACCAGACTCGGGGAGCTACAGTAACTATCGTATCTATGCCAATGAAAGTTATGGCGCCGTTCCCCAGTTGATGCATGCCTACAATATATGAAAATCCTGGTGTTAAGGATTGGGCATGTTTTCAGTAGAGCTTGTGAGTTTTCATAAAGATACACTCGTAAGATGTGGAAGCGTTTTAGCAGGCAAAAGGCAATTAGTAAATAGTGCATTTCATTAAATTTGTAGAGGTATCAGAAAGCAGAAAAGGGTTCTCTCACTCCTGAAACATTTTTATGTAATTCCCAACTTAAGCTTCGAAATTCAAAAATCAGTTTTGCTTATTAAAAAATATTTGATAACATTGTATTTATTTAATTATTTTCTCTGAAACTGTGCATGTATGAGGCAAACAATGTAACCTATCATGTACTGAAAATCAGTTTCTATGATAGAAAATGTTTTGTATATTGCCAGTTGCAAATATGCAGCAGCACCTTTACCTGTGCATCAAACATCTCAGCTATGCCTACCGTGTTTCATTAACCAAAACGCTTTGTAGTGTCGCGGCAACAGGAAATTCTCCCTGAAGTACCTTAAATGTGACCCTAGTTTGTAGACACTTTCCAGGCGATTGGCAATGCCATGTCAAAGCTACTCATTTTTCTGACTAATCGTGCAAATAATGCCATATTCGCTTCATTTACTGCGCTGAAGTAACTGACTTTCCAGCCCATTTGATTTACTTATAAACGGGCAAAACAGCAAAATAGGGGGAAACTTTAAAAACCGTACAGCCTAGGTAAAACAGTAAATAATCTGGTTATGGCACAATACTTATCATTTTTGAAGAGGTTGTGGGACACATTCGTCGGTAAATAAGGCTGATGCATGTGTGAAAAAAAGTGGAAATGGAGACCTCCGAAACTAAAGGTGAGAGGTCACCTTTCACGCTGCAGTGTATTGAGGCAATGTAACTAAATCGCCTTATGTCGAGGAGACTACCGATTTCAACGGTGGATCTGCTTTTACCACTATTTATTTTGGAAGACATCGTATCTCATAGGAACAAATTGGTCTCATATAGAGCTCATCAAACGTTTTGTGTATTTTAAGCACAAATATCAATTAAAACAACTTTTTTGACATGTTAGCCACAAACGCCACAAGTGTGCTGCGCATCCATTTTTCTACCTAGATCCAACGTTTGGAATGGGTAAAGTCAGATCTTTATCAGTTCACGATAGCAGTTTGAGCTAAATCGTGTTGTAACCCGATAATGTATCTACCGAATGATCTTACTATTAGGAAAGATACTTTCCCTGCATGATAGATAGCGTTTGATTGGTTATATACTTGGTGGCATTTGGTGTAGTACTTAAGCAATAAAATCGCATACACTGACGGTGAAAGTAATACAAGGAAATCTATTTTCTTCCTCCTTCATAATTTTGTGCTAAACATGAACTACAAATTAGTAATTAATGATGAAATACTTTATGTGATGACAGTGATTTCAATTAATTAATCTAGATCCAGTCCGCCCAAATTTTACCATTTGACAGTATTTAGAATGGATTTTTGGCCAGTTTCAAATCACTAACTCAGAGACCACTTTACTTTTACACTCCATAATGTTGTATTTTAATTGTGTCGTTTCATTAATTTCATCCATATCAGGGATGCGTTTTGGTAGCATTGGCATGGTCAGAAGTGAGGTCAGTAGGGCAATCAGGTGGGTATAGAGGGTGAAAGGCAAAAAAAGTAGATTGCACCCAGGCCGTAGAGGCTTCAGA
>CABFON010000045.1:0-20686 GCA_900683695.1 Echinococcus oligarthrus
GCTCATTGCAAGGGAAACAAGGCGAACTCATTCTCGCCCGGGTCCCAAATCATGATTAGTGAGGTGGGCAGATGTAGCGCTAAAAAGATATCTAAATAGGGGCTCAGACTACCTGCTGATCAAGAAATATGAAAGCAGATGGAGGACTTAATCTAGTTACACATAGATTGCGGTTGCTGGTGCATTTAAATGCTAGCACGCACCACAGATTAGGCAGCTCATTGAAATTAAAGTTTTGCATCCGATTATTTAAACAACCTTGTAGATTGTAGGTAGGTCATTGTAGTTTCACTTCGAAGAGCTCCTGCTCTCCTAAAAGTTATAATTAATGAAGGAACCCTATCCATCACCGTATTTCCGGTAAGTTTGGCCATCAAGCTTCTGTAAAATACCTAAAATTACAAAAGGCTTAAGACATTTTCCTATTTCGATGCACATATTTAGTGATTTATACCATTAGAAATCTTTAGTAACCAGGTACAATACTTTAAAATCAAATAGACGCTTAAAAAACCTTTGCATAGCTAATGTAGTGTCCATATGAAAATTGGGCACTATTTCGAATGAATTTGAAGGGTATTAGGAATTTTCTTGAAATTCTAACTACGCTAGCAAGCAGATACTAGTTCAGTTTCTAAAATACGAATGCAAATTAATAAATTAAAGGTAGTTAATTTGATTGTTTCCTGACCAGTGCTATCGTAATCCATTTCTAGTTCTGGGAAAATTCATTTTATGTGTGATTGTTTTTGTATTGACGCAAAGGGCATAAAGGCACGCACTACTTTACACCCTCAGGGGATGCCTACTATAGCATCCATTGCGTGTTAGTCTGAAGTAATAAATTAACTACTAAAAGTGATTTACAGAGAGTAGTAGTGGTTGGATGGAAGGATGGGCTTATTGACTCTCACACAAAAGTTTCTCCGGCCTCGTCGGCATACCTTCAGCCCAAAGTCATAGCAAGGAACAGGCATTCTTCTTTACGATCTGTCTCAGCAAAATAAGCTTAGTTAACCTGGACAATTTAAATTTCTGGGGCTGCTTTACGTCGATGGTAGCTCGCGCAACACCCAATAAACTTTTAAGTTTGATGTATTATATATGTAAATAAAAAAGTGGCTTAAAGATCCAATTACGAAGCCAGAGATATGCAAAAGCAATGTCTCTCCGTAAGTTTTATGGCTAAAATGAAAACGATGGGTAAAATTGCATTGCTTTGCAAGAGTAAAAAAATAATACCTCGTTTTTGATTAAATCAATTCCGTGAAAAATGTGAGGAAGTACTTAACTGTATAACAAATAAAAGAACAATGGAAGTCGCTTTTGAAGTTAATTAAACTGATGTAATTGTTAGCGGATACTCATTTCATTCCAAAACATAAGGTAAATTCACAAAGTGACCAAAATGGGGAGTTAGCTTTGAATTGTAACAAAGACTATGAAAACGGGGTTTGGAGTGCTTTGGCTTAGCTATCACAATTGGTCCGTCTTATTATTCTTTGGTCAACAACGAATAATCCCAGATTCATTATTCAAGACAAGACGGACAAGCTAACCAGCAAGATTCTTGACCTGTTAACTTTTTGCAGTTAGTGTCCATTGAAAACGAATTATTATGAAAATCAAAAAACCTTAAAAGCAAATATATTTTGACATGATTACCAAAATAAAGCTGACAGCTTGAAATGGGTTCAGAAATTCCCATGAACAACTTGAAACTTCCGCGCATTCATTGAAGTAACTCATAAAATCTAACCTAAATTATCATTTCTCGGGAATAATTTTGGATACTCGTTACATGCATGATGCAAATAAATTTTTAGTCCTCATCAATTAGTAGCAAGTCACCATTTTAACTGGTTTCTGCTTCTAAAAAGTGTATGAAATAATGCGGTGAAAGTCATGCTACAGTTGAATGCAAATGGAGTATTAGGCTTAAGAGGTAATTAATTGCCACGCTGCATGATAGCTTCTCCGTGAAAAGATAATGAAAAAGCCATTTGGAGAGAGGGAAACAAAAACTAGCTCCTGTGATAAATGCTAGTCCGCCTCCAGCGACATTTTGCAATAGATTAATCTGTAGGTCATTGTAAAAAAACAAACTTTCCTCCTGTCTACAATTACGTCTGCCAGGAAATGCCATGTTTGTGTCTGTTTTTCTGGTTAACTACCACACTCGCCTAGATACGAAATCACTACACTCAGCCGCTTGAATTTCCACCTTATTTCACTAAAATATTTCAAATAATAACCCAGGATTAAGAGCATCATTAAAAATCAACTTCGACTTTATTATGTAGGTGCTTAAGTGACGGGTTTATTCATTTACACCGCAAGTTTTTGTTAATTAGCACAGATCATTTTCTGGTTTCCAACATATTTAAAGCCATTATTGTTGCCATCAAAAGTGCTATTTATTAACATTACCATCCTGTTTCATACTTTGGAAAATTTCCTGATTGTTTCACGAGTTCAAGTATTGTAAGGGTTTATCTGAAGTCAAATGTTTGAGTGTTTCACTATTGTGTATGGAGAACCGTTAACATGATAATCTCGAATATTCCCTAATTATCTCGTTTCGTCAATCACGAATTCTCCTTAAAGGTCAAATGAAAAAAAGTGTGTTATTTGACTATCAAACATGAATTGACGGATTTCGATTACGAAATTTTTACTGTCAGGCAAGAGGCATTGTTGCTAGCAATAATAGAGTGCAAACCTAAATTAACAACGCCACACTTTTGTCGTCATTTGAACAATGGCTTGTTTATGCCCATTTGCTGTGAATAATTCAACAAAATAGGCAGGGGGAAGGTTAGTAAAACCACTAAGACTCTTGTGAAGATAAGTGAGGGAGAAATAAATTTTCCAGTTTCCTCAACATTACCTATTGATTTAAGGGTCAAACCGCTGCTTTATGACACCACCTTCTCTGTGCCACAGTTAGCTTAGTACCGCAATATTAAACAGCCTATTTGTCTACTTTGGTTTTATTATAGATCCAACCGTAACAGCTGAGCAGTTATCCAAGTGAACATCTATTTTAACCCCGAGGGAATTGTTTAATGCATAAATACCGGTATACTTTAGTCCTTTCCCCATATCATTTTCGAAGTACACTTCCGAAATGTGTTAAATGCTATATTTGACAACGTATATTCGTGACAATGGTGCCTAATTACCCTCTCCTTGACCACATAACCTAACCACAATGGTATAGTATACTTAAAGATATGTTCAGCAAATCGAAGTTGAACCGAAAAACATTATTTATTGAAATGCCAAAAGACAAACTAAATGCATTTTTGCCGAGTTTTACAAAGCGGATTTTTAACCTTATTATGCTCTTGATAAAAACCATACTTGAGTCCTTCGCCCTAAGTTCAAAGCAGTAAAAAATTAGACTAAAACTTATTTCAATAATCTGTTTCTTCTTGTTTTTGCATTTTTAGGAAAGTCGGAGTAACAAAGTGGTCCTTTTCTTGATGGGCGAAAACGAGGGAGGCTCAAGATCAAGCACCACCTCTCCCCTCGCTTGCGCTGCTTCAGATCCAGTCAGACATTCTTGTCAACCCAAACGCCTTCGTCCAATAAAACCACGTATCAGACAGGCCCAGACATTCCCTGTTTTAGCAGGAGTACCATCAAACCTCCCATCAGTTAAAGCATTGCCTTTGACTGCCGTCCAACACCAGCAGCTGAATGCATCAAAACAGCCCAGTGGGAGATCTGAAACGCTGCGCCTTGTGGCCGACCCTCAGGCCGTTATACTCCTCGCGTCTAATAATAACACACTGCATCCTACTACTCGTTTATGCTCCAAAATAAGCAGAAGGCTTATCAGAGTAAGTTTGTACACAGCCTCTATTTTGTCGCATGGGCATACAATACATGGCATTCTGGTAAGTCCCATTAGCCGGTAGAGTCGAAAGTAAAAATAAAATCCTTCACTTTTGTTTAGCTCGATCAGAGGGATCCTATCCTTTTAGCTTTATTGTCAGATATAAATAATTGTCGTCTGATCTGACGCACTTCCAAATGTGAATTTTGGACAGTCTTATTGGAGAACTGTACTTGCGACCATAATAAAAAATTAGGTACAAAAGTTGAGGGAGACAAGGACGTTTACTTCTAATTATTCACATACTTCCCTTTGAGTATCGAAGACTTTAGACAACTGAAAAATTGACTGAGTGAATGTATCATATTCGGTGTTCAATATTAGTGCTTTGGAAAGCGGTGTGAACTAATTTGGCTGGTCCATCTATTATGAGAGAATTTCGGGGTATTATTAGACAAAAGGCAAATACTTCGCCAAAAATTAACTAGATCAAGTGTTCACTTTAATAAAATCTCCAAAATTACAAAGAGAGCGGAAAGACGACTTACTGTAAAGTGTAATCGTTAAAAGGGAAGTAATACGAGGTTGTTGGTTTTAAGTTTGTTATATTGTGTTTTAAGCAAAAGTCAGTACCATTAATCAGAGTGTATGCTTAAGATATCTGAAAGTTTAGGCAACCCAACGATGAACAGAAATAAATTTAGTAATTTATTTATGTAGCGTATTTGATGAAAAAGCATGCAGTAAATCAAGTGATTATGTACGTATAAGCGGATTTTGAGCTTGGATTACGCTTACACTCAGTGCCTCAGTGACTGTTCTGGTCTCAGCTCATTTTTTAAATTAGTTCATTTTAAAACTAAAATCGGCTTCTAAATCTCTTCCACTGTCCACCAACGCGTTGTGGACAAAAACCACTTAGTCATTTAGATTATGAGTTTAATAAGGATTAATATACTTTAAATATAGTTTTTAAAATCCGCAAATGACTTATTAAAATTGCTCAACATATAATTTAAAACAGAAAACCTGACGTTGAAAAAGTAATCATCTATTTTTCAGGTAGGTAATAAAGAATGTCACAGCGAAATGTCACATATGGTGGATCAGTCAACTTAGCGGTAATGAAGAAAATCGAGCAGTGATATGTTATCTGCGCTAATATCGTAGAATCTTGTTCATAGTAGAAATCTAGAATAGACAATCTTAGGCAAACTCTTACCTTAGATTTATACAACATACTCTTCAGATTCTAGAGATACGCAAATGACTGGCATTTTTTGCTTCGTCTGATTTCACTAAGATTAGATGAGTAAAACATTCTGTAGCGTCCCAGGACTCCCTGAGGACGAAAGAAGACAAAGTACTCGGGTAGAATATATATTCAGTGCAGAGAAGGTGTCTGGTCTATTGGCATGGCTCAAAAGGCCAGCCCAACCAGCGAGGTAGAAGGGGGCTAATTCAAAGTACAAAAGTGGCGCCTCACCAATGCCGATGGATAAACCACTATCGTATTACAATTCATTTTTAACTCGTATCATGTAAATGGATCAGATCAACTCACTAGAATAATTAGAATTTGTGACTAAATGATGCCTTAAAATGCGCAGACTTTAGATTTTTGGAGATTTTAAGTCATCGACTCTTACTTAATAAAGACAATTCTTAAAAATAAAGCAGAGCATACAAGCCCTAAATGCGAAGACCCACTGAAGTAGACTTAGGCTAGTGTACCACAAGTCCCCGCATACATCCATTATCTACTCACTTGTTCCCTTACTTCTTGCATAGTTTCCAAAACGATACACTCTGTCTTCCCCGCACCTGAGTCCGGATGGAGGTTCTTTTTTGACAGAACTGTTACGAACAATAGAAAGCTCCTTTTGCGTAACCTTCCGCGAACATATTGCCTATCCAGCCTTCAAAAAACCTCGTGAACAAATCCACGCTGCCAATGAGGCTACTCTGCAGCATCTCTTCGGCGTTGTCAAATGGGAGGTAAGTCCAGTAATTGGCGTCGGGTGATACTTTAGTCAAATACTGAAAACTCTTAATAAGCAAATCAGGTCTATACCGTAACAAGATGCTAGAGAAGAACTTGATGGAAGGATTATGCTAAGCATTCATAAAGTACTAGGATTTGTTCTCAGCCCTGGGATCTAAAGTCGGGCGCATACTTTACCTCAACTAAAAGTTTACATGATAATACTTCTACTCCGTGTTATTTATTTCAGTCAACATTTCAGAAATTAGATCTCCAAAAGTAATTTAAATGTTAAAAATATTATTCTTACTTTACAAATTGCCTGCGATGTTGTAATCAAGTTCATGAATCTGCTGGTTATTAGTGTCCCACAGGCTTATCGATTAAATTGAGCACCCTCACGTAATAATATGCATCCACATTTTTTCATAATTTTTTAAAATGGAGGGTAAAAATCACACCCCTCCTCTTTGACGTTAGTTTTGAAGTACACTTGCTTTAGAACTATCAAAACTTTACTATTTAATGAATGCCTGCTAAAAATTTTACCTTTGCGCTAATTTAGGATGGGAGGTCCCACACAGCTCAGGCCTTCGAAGTACGACTTAAATCCTTCCGAGCCTTCCAGACTTGTTTCGATCGAATAATGCAGGACTCTGTGAAATTTGCTAAGCGCATTCCCGGATTCTCCGATCTCCTACCAGAAGATCGTATGGTTCTCGTACAGTCAGGTTGCTTTGAAGTGAGCAAAATCGTCCTATCTAACAAGGCATATTTTCAGTGCGTAGCTGAATGAATTGGCAAGGAGGGATAATGAACTTATTCCCATTAGTAAAAGCGACTTCCAGCATAATAGGTGAAATTTTGAGGAATTGAGTGCAGTAATTCCAAATCTGGACAGATGTTAACATTAAACAACGAAACAGATGAAAATATTACATCTGTGAGACGTAAGTGCAGACACAAGAAAATCTTTCTTTTTTCTGATCAAAAACAAAGTAACAACCAATAAACATAGCCAAGCAATTGCTAGTGGATATTTTAACGATAATGTGCTTTTATCGGTTATTGGGAGAAAACTTAGGAATGCATTGCAATAACGAAGGATATTTACTATTAGTTTTAGCAAGTCGAATGCCTTTTACAGTTCACAGAAAAAATCAATGGTGAACAAAATGGCCTTAATATCAGTTTGTTATACTGGAGCTATCAATGCTTTTCCTAGGTGACCGAGAAATTCAAATAATTAATGTCTAATTACCTAGAAAATTGCTGAAATGTAGTTTACTCCTAAGAAGTCTATCTATTTTTTGAAAAAGCCTACCAAGTAAGCAAATAAAATTGCACACAACAAACTGAGCCTGGATACATTTGCTTGATAAAAAGATTATTTACTGCTGTAACAGTTGTATCGTTTGGTTTTCCCAGATGAAGTTACTAATATGCTGCCAACGGAAGTTCACGACTATCACCATAGTTTTAGGGTGGAATAGCTTGGTATTTACCGCCTTGTACAACATATTTAACCCAAATTTCATTCTTATTTAAAAATATACACTATTCCATCCAGTAGCCACTAAGTTTGCTTCAATGCACTTCAATACATTTTTTGGATGTTTTGATGTAACAAGTAGTTAAGAAAAATTTTCGCCCATTTAACCACAATCGGTGACAGCCAGCAGTTCGTAATTTAGGCATTCCATGTAGACAAATGCAGAAAATGCTTGGGAACAGGGGTGTGTGTGTGCAGCTGTTGATTTCATAGGTGCATAGCACCACACAGTAAAGCCACAAGAATTCTAAACCTTCGTTGCAAAACTGCATCTCTACACCTAAAAGCGTCAGTAGAAATGTCTTGTAAATAACACCGTTTTATTTTTTTGCAGCGTAAGTCCATTCCACGCTTGTCAGCCTAAGATCACAGTAATTTTTGACCGTGTCCCAAATAGCCACTTTAAAACCTGAATGAAAGATTAATGTGGTACTAATAGAGTAATTAAATTTCGTGCAAATTTAAAATAGGTCTAAAAAGTTAGGGGGAGCTTCTAGTGTATTCATTAAGGCCTCTGGATGTATGCCATTTCTCCGTCGTCGTGTCTTAAAAATGTAGAAAAACGCGCGACTAATTGCTGTAATATTTTTTAGCTCGCCTGCGTAATATTCAGTTTCTATGTTGATGAAGAGAGTCAGACGTTTTGTGGCCCAGGTAACTTCACCCTCTCCCAGAGTCAGATGTGGCTTACCTTTCCAATGAGCAAAAAGTTCGTCAACCTACTCTTTGATTTCGCCTTTCAAGTGCAGTCACACCGGTTGGAACCGCTTAAGCTAGGTCTTCTACTAGCTGTTCTCCTGGTTACGCCACGTAAGAAAATCATGGGTACTGTACGTTTTTAGTAGAAATTTATTGCATTTATGTCCTGTTCTGGATTGAGAAGTATTAAGTGGGATTAATAAGGAGAAATGTTCTCGTTCACCTTAATGGCTCATACAAGATGGGTTAAGAAAGCTACCAGAATGTAACTGAATATCTACAACAGCGGTGCGAAATTCGATTTTGGATGGCGAAGTGTGTTTTTCACTTAGTTCTCCCTTTAATGGTTCAATTTTGTAATAATTTATTTAAGAAGCCCATGCTGCAAAAATAAAAATTCTTGGCGAGCCCTAAAAACAGTCTGAAAAATGGCTTTAGAGCACATTCTGAAGACTTCATGATCCTTGATGGAATATACAATGGCAAACAAAAAGATTACTAAAATGTAAGCATAGTCTTGTAGCATAGGGACCCTTATTTGCCATTTCGGTTTTTTATTTAAAAACGTTTGAGGAGTGGGATTTAAATGAGTGACTTATTGTTATTTCAGTTCGTGAGGGATTGACAAGCCGCAAGGAGGTAACGTGGCTTCGTGACCTTATTTGTCAGGCGTTCCGTTTCCAACTTATGGTCACCCACTCCGATGGTGTGGGTCTCTTCAACCACCTTGTCTCTAGCATCCGTGAGGAGCTCCAGCGTCTAGCGGCTGAACACCGACGTCAACTGGATATGATGCGTGCTGCGGGCTTCACCTTTCAGAACGACCTGTATAGCGAAACCTTTTCTCTTGTCTAGTCAATATTCACATTCGCGTGAAGGCACCTACACAAGCATAAAATTTTCGGTTCGCAGTTACTTCTTATAGGTCAGCATAGAAAATTCACGAATTAGGATGATGTAAA
This sequence comes from Echinococcus oligarthrus, assembly GCA_900683695.1. Classification (NCBI taxonomy): domain Eukaryota; kingdom Metazoa; phylum Platyhelminthes; class Cestoda; order Cyclophyllidea; family Taeniidae; genus Echinococcus; species Echinococcus oligarthrus. Next base: position 9,042 of record CABFON010000045.1, read on the forward strand.
TATTCTTACGTAACAGTCCTCTCAATGCACACACGCACATGAACTAACTACCTTATTCCTTGTTCCTCCCCTATTCGTTTCTTTTGCTATTTTTAGTTTTAAAAGATATATTGTATTTTTACAATTACTCTAGGATTGTGTGAATTGTCTGCGTGAATAGCTCTATCCCCTTTCCTGACAAATTAGTAGTTTGAAATTGTGTGCATCTGATTTTGACTCACTATACAATATTTCCAAAGAATTTTTACGTATCTTAATTGGCTTTCCTAATATAAGTTTAATTTAATATACATATATAATTCAAGATGTAGCTTTTTTGTTTTGACGTATTCTCGCAAAGTAGAAGGAGAATGCTACCACAGTGTGTCTATTTGGCAGCAAATTGCATCCTGTATTGAATATTTTGAGTTAAGCTGATTCCTTTCCTTAATGACGAAATGTGACTCCAAACTGTTTGTCAGTAAGTCATTTGATTGCTACAGATGATATTAACGAGATTTATATCGGACTTTCCACTTTCCATAGGGCTTTGTTATAACAACAGATGTCTTTAATTCCCTCGGACTTGTTCCTTAGTACATTCGACCTTGGCTATTACGGAAGAATAATACATAAGCATAAACAGAACACATTTGCGACAGTGAGCTTTAAACTGCTAACAAATTGATGAACGAAGGAGTGGTGACAAAGAAGAAACTTAAAATCCAAGCTAGTAGCCCATAGAACTCAGTATTCTAAAGGCTGTAAGTTTAGGTTATTTGTGATTTTGGAAATCTTGTGCGTCGTTTTAAGTAATTTTCTCTTTAATATAGATAACCCATATTTCTATAATTTCTTTTCATATTATTGGAACGGTTAATTTACCCACTTAGTAGCAATAACTGGTCAGTTTTCGCGGCAGTTTTAATTTACAATTCAAATTTATTAACTGTCCATCTATTGCACATTCGAAGTGACTGCATAATAAAGAAAGGCTTTGCCAACACGTTCGAAAAGAACAAAACAAACCGTTAAATCAAATCATACACTTGATCTCAAACTGTTTACCAACGTTAATCTAATAGTTCCTTGTCTCTGTCCATTAGACGTCACGTTATTCGTCAAAAGTGTCAGGTCTTGTATATTAGTAATAAAGTAGGAGAAAGTGATGGGATGGATGTTAACTTTTGAGTTGGCAATGCAAAGCGATTACGACCCCCTCAAAAGGAAGGAAATTTTCAGGTCTTGAGTAAGCAAGATTACAAGCTTCCTGTCTTCCATAGTAAGCACGTAGGGCAAAGTCCCCCGCAAAAGCAGACTACTATAGGACAGACTCTTTTTCGACACACTCCTTCGAAGTTTTGATGTCTAACTGTGGAATGGGTGAAACAATTTGCGGCGTAGTGCTCTGAGCAAAATTAGCAAGTTCTTTACAATCTTCAGCCTTTCCGTATGAATCCGGTTTTGTCTGTTGTTTGGTTTCCTCGACTAAATCTGTCACTGATTTCAAATGAGACTTTTGAGGGACGCGAAGAATTTCCAGCGATTTTTGCAGGTTCTGTGAAGATTGGGGTCTGGCGTGAATAAAATAGCTTTTGCAATTGAAGCTTTCGTTTGACCAGGATTTTCGGGGTATCCTTATCACAGTACAGGGCTCTGTGGTGTTCATGTGAGACCTTCGAGCTGAAATTGGACTGGAGGGAAGTGCAGCTTCATTTCTATGAGTAAAGTTATGACACCGTTACTTTTGAACGTAAGTAGAATAATTCGCTACAAAAACTTTCAGTAATTATAGGCAGTTTGATAAGGCAATGACTATCACAAAACTTGACTGACTTCAATCATGCAATTGCATGGCTTAGAAATTCAACTAAATGTGTCTGAAAAATATGTTGATTATCCATTTTAACACCTTATCCAAAAAGGCAATGGCAGTCTTTATCGAAATTATGTTAAAAGTAGTAAAAATACCACCCCTAGAGCTCGGTAATGACATTGAAGTTAAGATTTAAACGTCTCTTCAATTCTGTCTCTACCCTTCGATGCTAAAGAAAGTCTTACCTTCCTTGTCGATCGTCAAGGTTTTCAGTTTTGGCAGTCACCACGTCATTCAAAAATCGAAGGTGACGGGACATTTTGGCAATCTCCTGTTTGCTCCGATATCGTTCGTTTAGACAGACTGAATTCTTGCACTCCTCTTGGTGTCTTTTGTTTTTCAAATTAAGTGTCTCCGTTCTCAACTCTTCACTATCCATGCCGATGATTTTAGGTAGCTCCTAAAACAACAAGGTATTTAAATAAGATACGTTTCAGCAAATGTACCTTAGGATAAAATATGCTTTGTATTCGGTAAAAATTGAAATTTTCGCTAATCCAAAGTTGGATTAACGAGGCGCTTGATGTACTTAATTAATATTTTCTTACTAAAGTAAGAAAACGATGGTCTTGAATCTAAAATGACTAAAAAAATAACCCAAGATACTATTTCCAAATAGAGTCCCAATCACGTCCATCACAGTTTCCACACTGAGATCTTAATAGGACACGGATTTCCTAACAAATTTATTAATAAAAATGCCTACATCATTAATTATTTGACATTTCGTAGGATCTTAAGTCAGCTTCTCATAATGATTAAGATTTCAACAATTTGGGTTACCTAGATTTAGAGATATTCATAAAGTGCTGTTTTCTAAGGAACTGATCATGCACTTGTTTTATGCTTACATTTGTTATTTATTCACTGCATATGAATAAAACGTGACATTTTTAGTTTAGACCGCCTAAAAAGTGAGATTCACAATGCAACCAACTTTTATCTAGCTGGAGTTGCTACCTATGCTTTTCTTTTTAGCATGCTAAAAGAAGTTGCTTGATCACTTCACTCTGAATCTATGTATATTTACCTATTTGACCAATAACTTCCGAAATTTATTTCTGAATCTTGTTAAACTCAGATTCCCAAAGTCCTGAGGAAGGTTTGTGCTGCACATTTGTTAAGTACTCCTACGCTAGTCAATTGAAGTATATTAACATAGGTTTCCTATTCTAAAACAGAGAGACGCCTAAGCCGTCGCAAGGTTTAACTACTGTGAAATAGTTAAAGTCTAGTGTAAATTATGATTTCAAGAAAAGTAAAATCGCCTATGGACATGAAATGGTTTCCATTCCCAAAATATAAAGGTTTTAATCTTGACTGTTCCGCTTTGACATTCCCTAGTTTTTATTGACTTCGGAAAACACCTAAATTGATGTACCAAAAGGCCTTTTGTAGCAATTATTTTAAGATTGATAATGACTTGAAGAAAACATTAGCTATTTTATAATGCGTATTTCGAGGAATTTCTCTGGCCCTAACTGCTGAGAACATAGGAAAAGTGTCAATGGTTTGACTATCTGGTCACCATTTTACGGGTGGAGAGTAGAAACGGTAAAGTTTATCTAAAAACAAATATAAACTATCTGTGATGTTTTGCATGGTCTTTTTTACATAAATGATATCTCTTGATAAACTTCCGATTACAAGGAATACGTAGGAATAAATACTCCAATTGGGCTTTGTCATTAGAATATGTCTTTAAGTTTGCCATTTAAAAAATATTTGATTTAAGAATGCTTCTTAACTAGCCAACTTAATATATGTTACTAAAAACCCCCCTTAAAAGTTCTGTTCCAAAAATAAACGGTAAGTTTTAAGATTTTTATACTTTGCACATTTGAAAGCCTCGAAATCTAGACTTCACGGCTAATCCACACATCTTTAAAATATCTTAGAAGCAGGAGAGTACGTGCAGGCAGTTTTAACACACCTTTATGTGTAAATGTTGTGCTTAAAATAAAGTTTGAAGCAGGTTAGACAAGGCATATATGATACTCCCATCAGTTGGAAATCGGACCCTACTTACCACAACAGCCGCGGCACAGCAGCCATTATGGTCAGATCTTTGAACGAGACGCCGTACATAACTGTAGAAGAAGTGTTCCATAAGAAATATCACGCCACAAAGAAGCATCCCACAGAGCAACAAAATGAAGGCACTAATGAAGTTTTTCACGCCCAGTGTCTTGTTTGTGTTTCCCAAGGTCGTGACCTTTTTGCAAGCACCACTCAACCAAAACTGCTTCCATCGATGGAACTTCCCTAAAAATTAAGATTCAAATTTACATACCTGTTTTAGCTATATTGGTATCATACATCTTTGGTGGAGCTCTTCCTTACTTTACCTTCAAGTGCCATGAATGTCTCCACATCTGTAAAGATTTATTTGTTTAAAAAGTACACTGCAAGCCGCTTCATTAAACCATATTTCAAAACCGCTTATGCAAATGAGGCTTATCATGGATCATGACTTACATCACATAATTTTGCGACTGAAAGTAAGGTATGCTCATAAAAGTAAGTTTAGACTAGCAAGTTTTATAAATAAGTGGAAATCATAATTGTAGAGACTGACTTATAATTTGTGAGTAGACATAATTCTGAATACTTATGTTCAGTATAGACCGTATTAATATTGTCACAGCTAAAAAAGTGCTCAGTTTGTTGAATACAATAACTTATGCTTCAACGGTTACATAATATGCGAAGTAGTGATGTTTTTCCAGAAAAATACCGCAAATTACTTTTGGACTCACTTTCTGTGCCAATTTATAACAAAGTAAGTGATCCGTTGGTCCAAATACGCAAAAAGTCGGTGTGTAGTATAAAAGATAGTAATCATAAAATATGAATCCATTTGCAACTTAGGACCGCGTTAAGTAACGTTAGCATAAGAAAACGGTCACAACTTTTACTTCAACAAATTCGTTATGTTTGGCATTATTTCTTCCAACATCTAATTATTATGGCATGTCTTCATGTTAATGACATGGCAAAATGAATATCGCAGCTACTGTGTGAAATTTCGGTTTGCTTTGCACATTCTCTCAACTTTGCTCATGCTTCAACTTACCCCTTGACTGGCAGTAGGCATTAGATAAATGGCAAGCAGCGTATAGGTCAACAAGAAATGCGGATTTAAAGGTACGAGTATCCTGGTTAAAGCCGAAAAGGCGACAAAACTATGAATTTATGTTGGAAACCAATATAATACCAAGGATGGGTAAGACTTTACCACACACCCATATTACCACCAGCACATAAAGATTGTTAAACATCCCTCCCGATTTAGAAATGCGGATGGGAATGTTACAACAAAACAGCAACAACAACAACAAAATCCCTTGTATTTTCTATTGATCGAATTAACTATTTGACCAAATACGTTTCTGTAATATTTAAAAAACATCTAATTCTATCATGATTGACATTATTTCCCACATTCCAGATTCAACGTTTGTTTTCCAGTAAAGTAGCAAAACTATTACCTCCAAAAATTGCGGTAGTTTAAATGATATACGCATCAATGTATCATATCAAAAAATTTTTTCGGAACTTTTTAGAAAATTCGCTTGATGCCACTATTGAGAGTAAAAAATGGTTTTATAAACAATCTTGACATCAAAGGAATCATGTCACACTAACCCCCTTCGAAACGGTAGAAGCTGCAGCTGAGAGCACTAGGGCTCCATGTAACGTGTCTGCGTGTTTAAGGGTGAAAATCATCTTGATTACTGAGTAAATGAATTTTGCAAGGAACGCATTCTACTTTTTGAGAAAATAAAAAATGTACCCTAAGATGTTTTCGTGGTTATATAATATCTCTTTCTGATATTAAGTACATACGTCAATCCATAAAATGAAATCACTTAGTTTATTTTATCTATCTTCTTTCATAAAGGGCAAATTCTTACCCAACATATATAAAGTCTACTCATCGCAAGTCTTCTGCGATCTCGATGATCGACTACACAAGACTGGTTTTGGATTAGGAATATTGTACTTAGGTCTTTGTTACATTCCCAACAAGAAGTCGGCAATAAATAATTTAGTTATGACAAAGTACACAAACTTGTTTTTCACTTTCATCACATTTTTAAAAGGAGTGGATCATTTTTTGGGTAGTCTAAAGCAACAAAGGGGAGTTTTTTGATGCGTCTTTTGATCACGATTTAATAAAAGATTATTTCTTTTGGTTTATGAAACTTATGTGCCAGAAGGATTGAACTTCTTCATCAAAAGTGAGTGTAATAAGTGAAAACTATAAATACCACTATTGCAAAGACAACTGCTTTATTTATATTGCATAAAAAGATGTTTGTTTTCGAAAAATAATGCCAAAATGAAACTTATGGAAAAAGGATTATTTTTTCCGTCTCACTATTGGGTCGAAATCCTTCGAAGTAAATTCTTTTAAACTCATGGTTAAATGCAGGTGCAATTGCTCTTAAGGCCTGACTTGGCACTAATTGGCAAGAAGGACTTGCATTTGTATGCCCGCAAATTACATTCAAAGTAGTCTTTGCTTAAACAAAAATTGTATCTGAAGCGGGCTGTGATTGGTCGCAGGACTCACCATTCTTTTGGTAGTGCAGAATTCGAGAGTTGATTTTAGGCAGCCACCGACTACCCTTTGGAAAGCCTATACCATATCCTGTCATTGCGTACAGGTTTCCAACCGTCTTTAATTTACAGCCGTCATCTCTTGACGTCCAGTACCCCAGAACTGTGGCGTCGTATATAAAGGCATCAATCTCCCTGCAACACATGAACGTTCATTCCAAGATTACGCTGTGATTTTAACACATGCTACTCGATGTATTCCTCTATCAATCAATTTGTTTCACTTTGGGAAAATCGTTCGAATATTCATTTGTACTTTAATTCAAAAAGCAAATCGTCTTAAATAAGGAATGCTTAGAATTCAAAAATCTGCAATTTTCTGCCAAATAGGGTAGGCAGTTTTAAGGTATAAGGTAGAGCAAATAATAGCAGAAAATATACCACTTATTAAAAACTTTAAAGCATTGACTTTGGGTAGGAAATCATTAAATTTAGAGAGTCATTCACGGGAATATTGCCAGCATTATAAAAATGGTTCAATAAACATCAAATTTAATTATACGAAGTCACATAAAACCCTATGATTGATCGTAGATGCTTGTTAAACCATCCTGTAGCAAGAGAAAAAAGTCATTTTCATTGAACTTTTTTTAGCCAAAAGAGACAAGTTAACTCTAGACAGCATTCAGAAAAGATATGAAAAGCAGATGGGTGTATAGAGGTAAATAATCTCCTTATATCGGTACAGGAGAGGAATGTTGTCATGTTTCAAAAGATTACAAAAAGTTAAGTGCATTAAGAAATCCTTAAGCATTTGGATAAGCTTGTAAAAATTATGTAAATCGGTAGATTTGGTGCCGGCTACGGGACAGAGAACGGAAGAGTAATTAGTACTTGGCAAGAAAATGAGATAAAAGTGGAAAAACAGTTTTTTACACTAGCTTTTGGAATAAATTATGAAGTAAGTGACCTTTGTAAAGGCTGCGATTTGAGAAGAGTGCATTGGAAATAGTCAGAAACATCGCTACTTATGAAAAGCTTTTAGTAGCAATCAAATACAAAGTTAGTCATTCGTTTGTTACTTATCTTAAAATAGAAGGGTGTTGCAGATACTATATTTCCCAAAATTTCCTTAAATTTAGCCACTCTATCCGTGCACAAATACAACAGCCGATCTGGAGTGCATATTGCCGGCGAATACGTACCCTACGCGTCGACACTTTGGTAGAGTACTATAAAGGTTTAACCCGCAATAATTAGTGAAACAAAATGAAAATTTTGTCTAAATTTGGAATACGCGTTCCTCTTTCAACCACTACAATTCCTGCTGTTATCATAGTTAATGCCAAACTAAAGATTAAAATTTTGTTTGTACCTATATTTTTGCCAATATTTGTCAAGCATAATATTTGAAATGGGAAAAAGTACTGCATTAAACAGTGCAATATCATTAGATTACATGTGAGTATTAGATAAAGTTAGATAATTACAAAATACCACAAGTTCCTTTTGTTCATTTTAAAGAATTATTAAGCAATATTCTTAATACAAACTACGATTTACAGATTTATTCTTAGTTTTCATTTATTATTTTCATTTTCAAATTTTTGGTTGTTTCTTTTCCAGCCTTAAAGAATTTACCAAAAAGAGGAGATCATTCACGCAGTTTATGTTACTGTAGGTCTTTTAAGTGTGACTTCAAACTCATTGCAAACATCCATTAACTTTGGACGTTCCAAATCATTTTGACATTTATATGACTAGGCACAACAAGTATCACGAGCTATCACTGCAGTAGTAAGCTAACTCGTAAATTAAAGTGTTAGGCATGTGTACATTTACCAAGTGCAACATTCTTGTACATAGCTGAATTTTTTGTGCCTAGTTGAAGCCACCAAATAACTCATAAATTTTTGGATAGGGAAAAGTTGATCCACTGGAGATCCTTTAGTGCACGTAACGACTTAATCTGCCACTAATGAAATGCCGAAAAATTTTAATGAACATTATGGCTATGTGTAGTGCGTTCCCTCATGGCAGAAATAACCAATATATAATCAGTGTTAAAGAAATAGTCATTTATCGCCATGGTTTCAGCGAGCCCGTCCCATATTTTCACAATGTAAATACAACAAAGAACAAAAACAGTAAACTGTAACAACTACACACAACGTAGCATGACGTGATGCTCATCATTAGTTTTATAAAGGAAGGCGAACCGATGCTCATTTAAAGCAAATTTTAATACTGCTGATAATGAACAACTATTGTTGGCCTATTGTAGCAATGAGAACGACAAAAGTGGTTTGATAAAGGGATTTCCATTCTGATACGAAATCGCTCAATTTGCTTAGAGCGTATGGCGTGCATGTCAGTTTTACTATGGCAATTTGTTTTAGCTGTTCATTTTTCATGAAAGAGAATTCACCTTAATCCGCTCTGACGGTTATTGTAGGATTTAAAGAAGTTAATCTGTCTTTTGCTACAGCTTTTTGAATCAGACCATATAAGGCTGCAGCTACTCAATCCCCTAATCAGTAACTTATAAAATAACTTCCGTGGAAGGATTATTGCAGTATAAAAATGGTGTAGACTTTTTAATTAGTTATCTAAGCAGACAATGACTCTAGTAAGGCAAAATTGTGTTGGCAGTCTTCGATTTTAAATAGAGTGGCTAAGAAAATGGTATTATTGGAATTTAAAAAAGCATTTTAGATAGTTTTGTCTTAATGACTCACTAAATAATAGTTTCCAAATAAATAAGTCTCTGAAATTTTATGTGAGTTTTGTTTCTAACTTTGTATAACACATGTAAGGACAAATAAGATGTTTAATGTAAAAGCTTTTCAACTGAATTACAGGCAGTATAACATACAAAATGTGCAACCTATCATTTCTGACCAAAAAGAGTGCGAAAGGATCACCAAACGTGTTTTTAATCAAGCTAATGAAACGGGGAATTTGTCCGTCGGTTTCCATTGAGACGTATCCGAAGAGTTGTGTACAGAACTTCATTACAGTTCAAATGGTTCCTATCGGGCTGACATTAAGCGCTAATGAATTTTTTATATTTGTGAAAAGAACATCAGACGGACAAAAAAACCTTCTTAGGCCTTTCTACAAGACTCACTGCAGTGACCTCTTGTAACTTGTAAGGAAATACATCTGTCCCTTTATTGCGTTCGGTACTATTTTCCTCTCCTCTCGAACCGTCTTAAAGTGTATCCCATTAAACTGAGGTGACTCATGCTTGTCAGCCAGAGAACCAAGTTAAAATCGTTTCATCGTTCTATGAGCCTAATGTCCATTTTGTCGTATCTTGTTTGGAAAAGGTGAAATAGCAGAGCGCAGCACCCCCAACTTCATCCACACAAAATTGTGCTTACTTAGGGTATGGTGCATTGCGATCTACAAAAGCGCCTTCTAGGAATTGTTCACCTGCTGAAGGCGAGAATTACGGCTGAGGCTTATCCACTCAAGATGGTGCAGCTCAAAGATAGTTGAGAAAACTAATTCTCCTTAAACAATAGGCATGACAAAGCAACCAGTATTTTAAAGGTGCTATTTTTGCAAAAACACCGCGATAACTCATAGCGTAGAAGTTACTTATGAGAAACTTTTCACTTTAAAATAGGATGCGAATGCTGTCCCTCGCTAGGTGTTCTCTCATATTTTATAGCTTTTCTCGAAAAAGCTAAGTGTTGAATGTTGTAATTTTCTGTTTCTAGCGTAAAAGCGTTCAAAAATTGGAATCTGCAAAAATGTGTCTCTTTGGGAAATGACGATAGACTATACTGGTGATAGGGCGAAATATTTTAAGAGCTTTTTTAACTGTCTGCTGCTATGCGGAGTTGCATGAGCTAATTTGCATAATGCTAATGAAAATCCGCATTGAATGATTTGTGATTAAAAACTGCTTAGTCGTACGGTTACAATTTATGAATTAGATTGCTCAAAATTCTACCCTAAAGAAAATTAAATTGCCAAAGTGCTTTCCTTTCAAACTGATAGTTTTTTCTCTCAGGAGGATAAAGCTGCAAAAAGGAGCAAAACTTTCCAATACTGCTTGGATAAGCAAGAACTTTGTGTTAAATATACGTAGACTACACTATGTACCACTAATTTGAGGTATTCAATGACAAATTTATTTTTGAAAATTTCCCAAAAATAGCATCGTCTAACTATTTGGTGTCTAACTTACCAACAATGGTTATTTTTAGAGGAGTGTTTGTTAAATATTTAATCTTTTGGGGGTTCATAAAAAAATTTTAGCGTAAACAACTTTTGCCTGATCGATTTACCTAGAGGAAACCTATACATAAAATCATGTATTTTATTTAAAAGAAATTATCTAGAAATTAACCTGGGTGATATCAACGATAACATAGATGACAATATTTTGTCACATTGCCTTCTTGATATGGGAACCATATGAGCTCATTTTTCGTGCACATTACTTGAAAAGAATCTAGGCACATTTAAGAAAAAGTAAATGAGGCAACCACGAGCATTATTACGTTGCTACTATGTAAAGCCGTAAAGAATTCATGATGTGCAGTGATGCTAGAAATATACATTGTTACATACTCAGATTTTAGTGACTTCAAACCATCGATAACTGTTGTCCGATTAAAAGCGCGCATGTATGCAGCCATTTCGGGGAAGTTTATTTTTATGTTCTCCTCCGTGGCTCCACTTGGTACGGTTGCGAATCGAAATGGCGGCTTGTGATTCCATGGTTGTTGCAGCTAGAAATATATTTAAAAGTTTTTACTTAGTAAAAATGCCAAATATTTTGGTACTCCTACAAGGAATCATTTAATAAACCTAATTTTTAAGCGATATTTTATTCTTTTTCAATTATTAGTAAAGCGAAAGAATATTAATCACTTCCATAAAATAAGAAACTAATCTGCACTTTTTAATGCATGAGTTCAAGTTACTCTGTTAAATTATGCACATTTTGAGGAACATTATGCTACGGAGAGGAATTTTAACTCTTTTGGAATGTTTCATAATCGTGATGAAAAGTGACAGCGTGAGTTTATGTTAGTCTATGTTTTTATACCCTCCCCATTTAATCATTATTTGCAGATTGGAGACACACTCTCCAGTCATGAATGCCCTTGAGATCGTAAAAGTCATCCTTGGAGATCATGAAAGCGGCTAGATTAGCTGTGTAGGAGGCGAGGAAGACGAGGGCAAAGAGCGCCCAAATATTGGC
>CABFON010000046.1:0-20596 GCA_900683695.1 Echinococcus oligarthrus
GTCCCAGCCATTGTACCTTCGCCGGGTGAGCTGGTTTCTGGGTCATGGCAGCAGCTCCGACCCATTCTGCATGTCGAATATGTGTTCTGCCCGAGTATTGTGTCTTCTTTTGTTTTCAAGGAGGTCTCGGGGCGTTACGCTTGATTCATTCTTGGAGCATTAACATAACTAAAATGTCCGTCTACACAAAATTTAATGTTTAAACTGGAAAAAAACGAAGTTGCCCTCACCTTGGAAAACGTTTTTTCACGTAGTGTAAAAATACAGTGATGGTGAGCGTCATAAAATTTTTAGCACTTTTATTCGATGAAATTCGATCAGATTTTATAAATAAATGCAACAAAAACACATTGGGGCATTAACGGATATTATTTATTTCAACTGCAATTAGTTTGTGATAACACGGCACCAGTTCATAAGTATTAAGAAGAAGCTAATGAGAGTAATTTATTTTGTTCACCGACAAAACAAAGGATTTAAGCAGAACACATGTGCAAACATGCTAGACCTGGCCAGGGAAACCTGTACAAGTCACATTGTGGTTATGATGCCCAATCCATGCCACGGTAACGCACAGAAGCGAACAATACATTTGAAGGTAAGGTGTTTAAACTAAGTGCCACTGCTAGAACGCGGTATGCTGGTGCACTGCTCAGTTTGCGTAATCCTCAAGTAAATTATCCATTCATATTTAGTTGCAATATATTTACACTAGGGTTCCGATCGCTCATGAAAAGCGGTTCACGACTGCTTAAGTCGGGAAACGCGTGCACTTATTTTGAAGGACAATCTCTGGTCGTGCTTTGCTATGCATTGAGCTATTCTAAATCACGGAACAGTATTGATGCAAAATAATTTTACAGAAGGCGGATGTCAATTCACAATTGTCTGCTAAGTACGTCTGTTTGGATTTCAAACTCTGATTAATGTGCAGTTAAAGGAAGAACTGTTAATTCTTCACTTACTTGCAGTAACGAAAGTAAGTGTGTCTTAATCGAACAGATTCCACCATAAATTACCCATTTACCGAATTCCATCCCTTTTATGCTAGTCAATAGGAAAAAACATTACTTCATAACAGCAACAAAGGTAAACAAAATTTGGATAAATTAATAATGATGGGAGAAAGGTGATCATTGGAGTACACTGGTGGCCGCTGACTATTTTGTTTGCTTTATGTCAAACAAGTCATTGGTAAAATAATTTTTAAGTGTATCTCGCCATTTGTGGATAAATTATTTCTCTTTCAAAAGCTGAACATTCACGTTAAAACATTTTTTATCTCTTACACGTGGTGCAATGGACCCATGCAGGTTCAAGACTCACGTCATTCGTTTTTATCGGGAAATGACGTTACAAAGAAAAAGTAAAAGTGGAGGTTTATTTTGAAGGCAATGTGTTTACGACCTTTTTACTGCTATGAATTGGACAAAGCGACATACTGTAACTTTAACGGTCTTTGTCAAGCAAGTTAGATTTTTAAATCAAGGTTGAATTTTAAATGTGCTGCAAGACGGCATTAATGTGCGCCTTGCGTGACGTCGCGTTCAAAATGGCGAGTGTCGCCAAATGGCTAAAGTAGAAACTCATAGTGGCATTTAGTCGTTGATTTATTTTAACCATCCAGAAAAAAATAGGCAAAAGTTGAAGACAAATAAGGATTTCCGGTTCACATTCTAACGTTAGCGATATATTACCAGAATATTCTTTAGTTCATCTCAAAAGGACTCACTAAAGTAAATTTACTATGAAGATATGCCTTACTACTTTGCTTAAAAAAATTCTTCTGAAATGTGCATATTTGTGATTAATCTCTCGTTCCTACTGAAGTGGACACCGATTTTAAATAATTTTGAAACGGGTCCAAACTGAACAGCTTGTATCTCAGGCTTAGTTCTGCATTGACCAAAATCAATGGAACCTCGTAGTAACCTCGAGCAAGCCGCTTTGAATGCATAAATCTAAAAGGAGAAGCTCTGTAATTACGCCACAACCGGTAAAGTTTCGCGATTTGTCCATAAGTAATGTCTATTACCGTTTTAGCACTACCCTGCCACTGAGTACGACTAATTTTTGCTAATGACTGTTTTAGGTCCCATTGGCGGACTTCAAGATCAATTTTTAAAATTCATAAAACATTTTTAAGAGTTTATGTCAAATCATTGGTAATCAAACATAAATATTTAGAAGTGAACAAAACTGTTGTGAGTTCTTATCTCTGTGCGTGAGAAGTCACTACTGTTACCCAGCTTTATGTAAAGTTTGAGAGAACATTCGTGTGTCATCACCTAGGAACCGTTATTAATATATACAGCTAATTATTTCACATGAACAATGGAAGCTATGTAGATAATGCTTGGAGCTCAGCATAGCCGCATTGGACGAGGTTGATCAACTTTTATGTGGTAATCGACCTCTTCTCAACACCTACGACTCTCTTGTTAGATTACTAAGCAGTTCGTCGATAAAGCACTATAAATGTCCTTTTACAAATCAGCCTTTGTGACCATTTTCTGTAGAGTCCTGGTTTTACAGGAGTCTCTTCAATAAAGTAACCTAATGTTCCTTTGCACTTTACCAATTCAGATCATTCATTTGTAATAAATTGTAATCAGAAGAAAGTCACTGACATATCAGCACATCTGATAATAATTTGGTTTACAAATCGAGAGTGCTACCTGAAATGCGTGTGGTTCAAAATAGCCATTCCTGCCGGTTCCAGATTGTAATTCTGGATCACTACGGTTATCTACTAACTTGCGCATACTATATATGCTAGTTTTCATTGTGTCCGTCTCAACTAACAAAGTCATAATCGCACAAGGGTTAAAAGTGAATTTCAAAACAGCAGATAGCTATGGTACACTCGTAGTGCTTAGAGGCATGTCTCATTTTCTTACGGTTTGTAAATAGGACTCTTCCTCTTCTGGTGCTAAAAGACTGCCCATTTCATTTAATCAAAACACTGGAAATCCATTAAAAGCGGTTGATTAGATCATCATCGTCTTTTTTCATCAGGGCTTATCTTGAAATTATTTTTCTCTACAATAGGCGTTGATGGGTTTTTATTTCGTTTCCGCCTATCGGGTGCCTGTTTGAGGACAGCATAGGCGTCCAGTAAATGGTTCATTCTGTAGAGAGAGGAAGCTATTAAAAAAATACAAACGAGTTACTCCCCATTTATTTTCACAGCCTATGGAAAATTTGCTTAAAATTAATGTACAATGACAATTGCTCAATAAAACCACGATACAACAAATAAAATTATGATGAACAGAACCAAAGTAACGTCGCTTTTTTAACAATGATGAAGCTCAAAGGGAAGTGGCAATTTAATTTCTGCATAGGAATAACATGGGAAAGTAAATGTCCTCTGACACCATAAGTGGTGCAATAGTACTGTAGTAGTGCTGTGAAGGTGTCATGGGAACCTCCAGGGCATATGGATGAAGAAGTAGGAATTAACGAAAAGTGGTGAAACAAATGGACTAATAAACCGAATTATAAATGGAAGAAGCGTATCAACGCTTTAATGTTCATACACACTTGCATGCATTGCTATATTACGCGAACAATTTAATGCTCCAAACGTGCACTAAATCCCTTTATACTAATATCTATGGTTCATGTAATTAGAAGCGCTACGGTGGAGTCAATGCTCTGTTTAAACATTCGTTTAACTATATATTTCAGGTTTAAGAACTTATTTATAAAACAGCAGGAGAAATGCTTAAACTTTCGTACAACTTCAGAAAAGAATTTTAATCATGTAGAAACACTGAATATATTGAATAAGCCTGCAGCATTAAAGACGTGCCTGAAATTGCCGGTATTTCTGTATTTATTGATATTACAATATAGTAATCATCATTAGTGCCAAAATTATAAGAAGAAAGTCAATCGGCAAATCTAGTAAAATATTTTTAGGGTTAACAACAAAGACATCCTCACTTGTAGAAACTAGGACGAAACGTGATACGAGGCATTAGCAAATCGTGTTACCATCATGACAATGATCGTTCCATCAAGAAATCTCGAGGTACACTCATAACCTCCTAACAGGGGACACAGTTACGAAAAGTTACTCAAACGTTTAGCACTTTCCATTATCTATGTGAATTTTGGCTTATCCCGAAGGTATGCATTATCTGTGTTAAAATTAATCTAAGACATGCTATTGTTTTTCTGGATCTTTGTATAAACAAATACCTTAAAACATGACGCAATTCATCCTAATGCAACCTGAAATATTGCAATAAAATGGTGGCCTAAAATTATATATGATGGCAATGATTTGTGGAACCTTATTCTTTGTTCAAGAGTAACCACCCCTAAGTTGAAGAAATTAGTCAACAAATATTTGCACATAAATTAGATGTCAGAAATAATAAATAATGGACTGCAATCGTTTGGGATTGACAAGATGCAAATGTTTCCATCAAGGTGGTGGATATTTCGCCCACTCTTTCACAATAAACTTTCTTGGTCCTATTTTGTCCTGGACCGACATTTGAAATTCACCTATGACGGGGAACTGCTAGATGACTGCGCGCAAAAAGCAAATTTATGAAATGTTCAGGACGCACCATACAGGAATCGGAAGTCTGCTACAATGCTATTGCCCACTGCATGGGTAGAGATGGGATACAAGGTTGCGCATATGCACGTGAAACCCTCTACTTGCTTGTGTACCACACTTTTCATGCAAGCAATATAGCTGCCCCTGTCTAAGCAAAAAATCCCAAATTCAGACTATAGTAAAAAAATATACCTTGTTTAGTTAAAGGTATGTGAGGATTTCAAGAAATGTTTTACCAAAATGTGTTAGGAATTTTGAATAGCAGAAGATTTTGTCCGAATTAATTGTTGCTTCGCAGCATCGGTACCTCAATTCAAGACAGCCAAACTTATTAATGGAATGGCTTCCGAGCTAAGAATATGCTTACGAAGATGTCCAATGGAGTGTACTACAAAGTGGTTGGAGTCCTGGGGGAATCAAAGGCATGCAAATGATGGATCTATTGCGGAATAGACAAATTGCTTCACTTTCGATTCAAAATGAAAAAATGTTATTGATTTGAAAAAAAAGCTACTAAATTAAGATACAAGGTCTAAAGTTTAAAATGATACTAATTTTACTGCAAATGAAGATGCAAAGTATTGGGTGAAGATTGCAGTTGACCAGAGTCGTAAAAAAATAAAACCCCGTCATTAGAAGGCTGGCATCTTTCGTAAACTCGTATAGGATAGAACATCTTCGGATAAACTCTTATATTCTATTCTTGAAAGCTTTACATTAGTTAAATCACGTTACAATAAAACTAATCCCTCTACACTATTTCGAGGAAGTTCAATTATATACGGCGTCAATTCCAAAATTTGGTGTTTTTTTATTATATTGTCACTGAATAAGAAGTCTGAACAGCAAAGTGAGCGACTTTGAGCGGCATACGACATCACCGAATGCGTGATTCCTGGTTCAATGATTTGAAGAATTTGCCACCATAAAAGGAGTAGATCCTATCATTTAAAATGGCTTGGCAAATAAAACATTGCCACTTTGACATTGAGCGTAATGAGGATGTGGGCACTCACCAAATGAAAAGGGATGCGGAGAGGGATACGCTGACGTTAATGATGGGCATTCTGTAGTTGTTTGCTGAGAAGCGGTGCTACCGAAATTTAAAAAGGAATAAAACCATGGTTCTTGCATCCATAATTAAAATGAAACATATCACAGATTTACAGGAAATGCTAGGTTAAAAATATTTAATTTTTATTGTACTATAAAAACCAGTCTAAAAATTTGTTTGGAAACTCCAAAAAGTGCCCGTCATTTAGCTACAATGAATTAAGTAAAATTCTACCAGGCAAATACTTTTGAGGTGCTAAAGATTTATATTGACTCAACACCTTGAGTCAATCTTTTATGTTCAAGAAACTCCTTTTTAGTCTTAATAAGTTTGAACAGGAATGTTTTTTTAGCTTCATAATAGCAGTTAATAGAAGACCATTAGCTTTCATGAAATTATCGAATTTCGTAATTTTCGACTAAATATTTTATGACATCGAAATTAGCCCATTTCAAGTGTATATATTGCACAAAAAGACAGTTACGCGAATAAATGAATTCTTTGAAGTTCACATCATTAGACCATACCTGCCGAATCGCTACATTTCAATGCATATTGTTCGCTTTTAATTGCTTTAGAGGTGCCAAATTCGAGGCAACAATGGTTCCCCAGAAGCATTCAGTACCTCTTTGCGGAAACCTTGGAATGCACGCAACATATTAAAAACGCCTACAAAAGTACCACTTCCATAGTTTTAGAAAAACGCTTTACTTTATACAATTTGTTTAATGTTCAACCACAATGAATACGCGTTTTAGCAAAAAGTGTTTAAATCACCAAAAGAAATCATGAAATGTATCATATGAAGCATAAATTCTAGTTTCAGCTTTTAAAGTTTGCATAGATGAAATAGCAGGTGCAAAACATCGAGCAAACGATATAACAAGTGTATGATATTGGAACAGGTCAGATAAGGGTGAGGACGACCATTCCAAGCAATCTAAGAAACCTACAAGAAAGGGCATTGACTTCTTCCCAAGTGCCCAGTTCTTATCATCTGCTCGGTTAAGGTATAATAAACTGCCCAACTTAACAGCAGAAGATGTGTCATTGTCAAAGAAATTTATAATGGGTATTCGGATTCGTACATTTAAATGCTCACACACTTAGTAAAATGACTTACATCTCGCTTTTTTCATTGCAGTAAAATAAACGGAGTTATATTTATGATACTATATAAGCATCAATGAGTTACTTCAGCCCACGCTAGCGTTCTCACCAGATTCCCTAAATTACTGCCTTCCAAGAGACTGGAAATGCAGCCATGTGAGTTTATATCTGCCTGTTTAGATCCATTTATTGCCTGTAACTGTGCTTAGGAGATCTTTCGGTAGGGGAATTTAGAAGAAAGTGCGATGTATTCACAAAAACAATTTTTATAGATTTTATGGTCCAATAAAGAAATAAATAAATGGCCTCATCACATTAAATTAAAATGGTAAAAAAATAAAAGCATTACCTTTCGTTGACTGGCGTGCCTTAACATCATACATGCTGGTGTTGGATTAACTATATTATCTGATGCCCCTATCGGGGTGCTGAAAAGACAAATATATCTTACACATACCATGTATTTCTCTTCCCTAACTCATTTTTATGGGCTAAGTAGTGTACCTACAAAGGTAACAAACGCATAAAAACTCAGACCACTCTCTACACAAATTTCAAACATATAAAATGGAACTTTGTATCAAGTCAGAACATAATCCAGAAAGAGTTATATTGATAATTTCATTTCGATTGTATGGTATGTGTGCACTTTGCGATTGATATTCTTTTGTTATCAAACCAAAGTCGTGGTCAAATAGGTTTACATGGCATCAAATGGGACGGAAAAGACATCAATTTAGTCAGTCGAAGCTATATTTTATAATTGCAAATGACTAATTTTAGGGGTGGACAAGGCCTAGTCCAGTGCTTTGCTTCCTATTCGGGAGCTGCGTAATCGTAAAGGAGACCGAGCAGAAAATCGATGCAGAGTGACGGAGGGCAAAGTAGCTAGCGAATACTGCAAGTATCATCCACAAGTAAGCTTCATAAACGCTTTAGTCTTTTTCTGCATTTATGGGGCAAATGTTGTAGGTCTAATCATCTAGTCATTACTCTATACCATAGTTACCGATCTTTGGTGAGGAACATTCGTCTGAGGCTTTGTCACTGGCAGGTGACTTATGTTGTCAAATAAATAGTATTTTTGAGTCGCAGGTATATGAAAATAAAGACTCAAAAGAGCTTCGATATAATTTTTGTGTACGTTAAGTTGCCTAGTTAAGAGAAGCTGAAATTACGAACGAAGTGTACCAGGACTTGCAGTGAACTTATTATCCTCTAAGTCTAGGAAAATTAAAGAAAATTCCGAACCAATACTGAAACATTATGACCTGTTTTTTATGGTATGGGAACTTTACATTCAAGCCCATGCACGCTACAATTATATCTCACTGATATCGGATTTTGAAACCAAATGTAGGGACTTCAACATTTGTAAATGCATAAACTATTGAGCCAAAAAACAGTATTGATGAAAAAGTCCTCATTATGTATAACATCTATGAACACTGACTGGAATACCATAAAATACATCAAGCAGACAAATCGTGAAAGAAATGAAATATAATCAATTCCTGGCAATTATCAAAATTCCGACAAGCCATCAGAACACCTACAACTTATGCGCCATCCCCTACTGAATAACATAGTGATTTGAATGCATAACCTTCTGCAATATTAATGGACTTCCATAAAAGTAGTTAAAGTTAGTGTAACTGTTTCAGTGACCCACTCTCCGTTGCAAATCGGGTTGCGTGTCAGCTACACCCACACCCTAGGCTGAACAGTCAGGATTATCTGAGAGGCACTTTAGGATTGGTATATTTTACTGGACCCGTACAGTGAGAAAGCGCTGTCATTGTGTTTATTTAAGTGGAAGTAAACGCTGATTTACTGCTAGCTTAATCATATGTATCTCATATCTACCAAACATGTTATATATCCGCTAGATTTTTGTAGTTTAGTAAAGCGCCTAACTTACTTCTAGTATTGCTTGCTAATAAGTGAAAATATCAAAGGGATGCAGTTAAAACTTTAATTAAAATTAGGGCAAACATGACATTCCTGCAAGCTCATCAGATAGGTGTTAAAATTATGTCGAAAAATGAATCGATTTAAATAGATGTGCCTCTAAGAAAGGGGAAGAATAACAAAGATCTGGATGGAATTATAAATTTTATGGCAATCATGTTTTGACATCAGAGTGGGTGATTGTGGACAGTTGAAGCATTTGCGACTGTTCATCGTACTGCCAAGCCGATTCCTGAGCCGGAAGCATTTCCTGTGTAGCTGCTAGGCATTTGGAAGTGTGGGGTGAGTGAAAATACCTATTAGCGAATTTCCATACTATGCTTAAATTTTCATAGATACATGTATTTAGCAAAAACAGACTGCTTGCATTTCACAGCAATCATTTATAGAAAGTTGACTACATGGAATGCATGGTAAAAGTAGAGAAATGAGTATCAGTTATCGTGAGTCCGCCAGTAGATTTGCTGTAACTTGCGTCTCTCGAGGTTAGGAAAGCGATTATTCGAAGTGCATGACAAAGTAAATGATCATAGAATATCCCCTTAACGATATAATGTTGAACCATAGCCCGAATTTAAAATATGCTTCGTAAAAATCTTCTTCCCACGCAAGAGTCCAATAACCTATCATTAGCAAAATCCAAACAAAATTTCCGTGAGTCCTCTTTACTTAATGGTTTAAGTGAATGGTTTTTAAAAATACTATTTTAAATGTTCGGTTTATCACAGTGAAAAATATGCCGTTGACCGGAACTGAGGCATAAGCGTACCACCCTATTTTCGACAGGCCGAATTGCACAAATAGAAAGACAAACTGTAGAAAGTTGAAGTCCTGAGCTCGCTCACTTTTAAATATATTTATCTTATATGTGCGATATTTAAACTAAAAGTGCAAACAACTAAAGAAAATTAGTACAATTTACCAGTGATTGCTAATACTTTGAAAACTTGCACGATTTTAAACAGCAGTGTTTGTTGCAGTATGTTCGAATCACCCAACATTCATTTAAGGCCTGTTTGAATTCAGAGTTTCGAATACCTTAAATCAAACAGCACAGTAGGTTTACGTTTTTGTCTTGAAAGAAACTATAAAAATAATGGGCAAAGTAACCTCTATGAACTAGCCTGAAAGGACTTGATTGTTCTAAAAAGCCAATGGCGGAGACGGCATGTGAGCCTCTGTCTGCAGTAATTTTAAGTTAAAGGTGATTTTCAACCTATTTTTTAGCACCAGCGGTCCATAGCTGCACAAATTTATGACACTTGGGATGAGTGTACGTCAATCTGGTTTCATTCACAGTATTTTAATAATATTACTTTATGTAGTGTGGCATGTGTGAGAGGAAATCTGGGCGAAAGATGCTTAAAGCATTTTTGAGGATATTATTTCAAGAAACTAATGGGTTCTCCAGAAGTGATCAGGTACCACCTTAACATTGCTGAAAACATTGGTAAATTTTAAGTAAATATCAGTATAAGTAGTTGGCTGGAAATCGACTGTTATGGTGGTTAATCACACTTTTATGGATTAAGAAACTTTTAAAAGTTGGAAAAGTTACTACCACTTGCTAGATTAAGGTTCGTAGAAGATTACTGTAACATTTAATGATGGAATAAATGGTCGGTTAACTGCCAGGATTTAAGCATTCGTTTCTCAAAAACTTCGTCAATGCTGAGTCAAACATTCCCAAAGACAGTACCAAAGGCTGTCGCACTAGACTTCTGCACATATCCCTATTTCTTCAAATTCGTGCTTGCTATTTCATTAAAGCAAGATGCATATATTGCTGATATTCAAAGCAGAAAATGCCAATTGTCATCCTTTCTATTGCACTCCTATGTGAAATAAAGTAGATGAAACAGACAAGTCGTCATTTAGGAACAGTTTTTATACCGTCTAATGCACAATGTAGTGGAATATATTGAAACAGATCGGACCATTGCAGTAGTCAAAAAACGCGTTAATGAGAGGACTCGACTAAACTCCTTGTACAGTGGAAAAAAACGACCTATTCGAAGCAGTGTAATGAAATTGAGGTACTCGGTGTAATACTCACAGCAGATCTTATAGATGAAACGCTGGTAAAGTCTCCCATTATTAGAGGTGGTGTAAAATTGAGTTATGCTGACCGAGGATTTGACTATTTTTACCCCAAATTGATGTAGCCTTACTGTTACAAAGGAGCTAATGTTATTATTAGGCAATAATTTAAACAAACGCATTGATAGAGTTAACTGCGATTATTTGAATCGTTCTCAATACCTATTCAAGGATTTCCGTTAAAGTCAAACAATAGGTACTGACGAAGTCCGCATATTGACACCCATGTGCGCTTGGTAAAAAAACGGATTTGTCTTAGCAACCCTAGTATTGGGGCACCACAAGGTAAACAGAGTTTCAAAAATAGTTTAGGAGTAAAAACATTTCTGGTGCAGGGTTCTGTTATTTCCTATCTACAAAGTAATGGCTTGGAAAAAGTCGTATGAACGGACTGACACCATCCAAATGCCAGATGACACTATGGCAAAAAAAACATCGAATGTGTCAGAAATAGTATTTATGATACGTTTAAACAATGGGAGGGAACCATTACTCCTATCGGAGGCAGATATTTGTAATGTGTGGAACGCAAATCCCCAGAGCGCCATAAAGCGATGCAAAATTGATGTCGATGTAAAATAAGAATGTTTTTAAAATAAATTAAGAGTCAAACTCTATGTTTACGTGGAAAATACAGTCATTTTCTGACAACTTTTGTTCCTATTACACAAAACATAAAATTCCCCTATTTTATCCGCTAGACAGCTTATTTGTACACCCCATGTACAAATAAAGGGAAGCAGAGAAGTAATTTCTTGTCAATGAAATAACATTCTGCACACTACAATAGCGATAAATCATTCTTCTTAACAGTATTTTTTAAGGCTTTTTCCTAAGCCTAGAAACGACAGCGCGAATGGATGACAACACACGAGTGTTTCAAGCATCTAGAAGTGCGTGCAAATTCATCCACCTTTTGATCAAAAGCGCTTCCAAGCAAAAAAATACGTAGAATGGAAACTGTCAGCATAAGGAAAGCATTTGTATTGAACAAAAGTGGTTTGATTATAGGATTAGAGAATGATAACATATTTTATGGCGATAAGGGATTTTGTGCTAATCAAATAACAATTCTTACGTACAGATAATCCATTCTAAACAGAAAGTTTAGTCTTGTTCAGCCAAGTTGGATCAGACGTTAGGATTGTCTAGAAGTTAAAGATTGCACAAAAATTTTCATATTACTCCGAAATCTGAAATGTATAACTATTGTGTGGATGTACTTTCAACCAATATCTTAAACCTTGTAACTGATCCAAATCAACACCAATATCACCCTCTTTGATAAAGCTCCAGCATCATTAGAGTAGGGCGGGAAGGAAAATATAGTTTGGAATTTACGAGTTGCGATTATTCGGAGATAACACAATTCTGCAAAATCATATACCTTGCAATATAAAGTTTGTAATCTAATATTTGCACAACATAAAGTGCGGCAAGTATCTTCTCAAGGGAACATTTCTTGGTAAATTGAAGGAAGAAAGTAGAAAATAGAATTGAACTTTTTAACGCAGGGCAATCATCCCTGGATAAGCCTCGCCGTTTAATTTGATTAATGGTGTAGCTAAGAAACATTTTTATTTACGGATCCTTCAAGGGTATAAAACACCTAAATTTTAAATGTAATAGGACTAAATTGTGTAAAAACAAACAAATGTCTAGTTTCAAAACGGCATGAAACTTAATACTGTCCTACAAACCTTTTAATAATAACACATGCATCAGAAAAAAATGCCACCTAGAAAGTGGGACATTATTAGAGACAGCAAAAGTAAGGGCAGGCAGAGGAAGTTGTCAACTAAACAGAAGACACATTTAATGTATTAAAAGTAATTGGCTTTTGTTTAATGGGATATAAGAATTATGATGTAAACTGGAGTAACTTTGAACCTTTTCATATGCCATTTGCTTAAATTTAAATACCGATATAAATGGCATCCTTATTCACAACTCCTTGTAAGGAAAGTGCATAAGCACCTAGAATTCAGCTTATGCGCAGGAAATGCTTTTTAGTCTGCCTGCACGACTATCTGCGCTTTTCTACACTCTACGCTTCATGAGTCAAAATAAAACGATGAACCAGAATATAGTATCTAGGTATTTTAATCTACCGTATATTTTCGCCATTGGGAACGTAGAGCATAGTAACAGTTTACCTTCCGCGATCTGAGCCTAAAAAACAGAAATCTATATTCTATATTGGAAAGAGAGCACCCAGAAAAGACGTTTGAATCAAATACCCGGTTTGCTCACAGCATCTGGTGAACTAGTGAATATTTTAGAGAGTACTTCTGCAAAGCTACACTCTCCAGAGCTGCGCTACCTTTATGTACCTAAGAACGGAAGAATAAAGTATATCATACTTAGATCTCCCTTAAGAGCATTAAAATATATGAATGGAATCCAACTTTAATGCAAGTTTATGTCTTGAGATTGAGAATTTGTGGATATTATTCATGAAATGCAAAAACTGTGTAGAAATGGTCAGATCTATCCAAAAAATTCCCACGAACTACTTAAAAAACAGAAGGGTTTTTATGACGACTTCGAGTAAAATCCTTCAATTTCAAACGGAAAGTTAGCATTGCATGAAAGTTGCAGTCTCTTTGAGACCACTTAAAACCAATTTTATTAGTGGCCTACATTTCACGAATTCCACGTGTTGATATTTACTACTAACACACCATTCAACCACGAAGTACCGGTGTCATTAACTGTTGTATCTCTCCAGCAAATGATACGGCGCATGTTCCAACGTTTTTATATTGGAAGCATTCGAGGAAGCCTTTTAATCGACTAGTTTAAGTACAATAAACTTGATTTAATTTTGTGTAAGCGGTTGGTCATTTCAAGAATCAAAATGGAACATTGGGAAACAGAGCATTCAAGCCTATGTAGGGTGTCAAAATTGTAGTTTGTCTCAACTCCCTAAAGCATTATTGCTTGGTTTTCTTGGTCAGATAACTTTCGCTGTAACAGTACTGAAAGGATATTTGAATCCAATGAAGTGAAAATTTATTTAGGATAATATCGTTGTGTATGACGCAAGTAGGTGTAGGAGAATGCATTTTCCTGCGTACTGTCACGTTATTTCGTGCTTAGCTAGGTATGATCGTCGTAAAATAATTTGACGGCCATTTTGAATTTTCGACTAGGAGAATTTTAAAATGTCGAGGCAGATGATAGCGATTTGGCAATCTGATAAAATATAAACCATGCAAACACCACTGAAGTGAGACAAGTACATTCACTTAAAGTTAGTTCAACCACAGATGTTTCTTGAGGTAGTGAATTAACTTCGTCTAGGTGATTTCATATTTGTTCAAGTCAGGCATTCTGAAGAGCGATTTAAACATACCACCTTGTAGAGCTATCGCGCTGTCATTTTTAAGCCAGAAATGACAGTCATACATCGAAATGAGCTCTTTGAGAACTTGAACTCAGATCTGAACTAAACTTGAAGCATAATTTACGCACTTTGTATACTTAATTAGGAACGGGTTTTAAATCCCAAAATTCCATAGAAGGCTCTAGATACCAGATAATTTAAGCTAAGAATCGAAGAAGGTTTTAAAACTGGATGGCATCATTGTTTATGTTTCATTGACATATTCAGGACATTTAACTTAGGGCTTTTATACAAGGCATACAAGATTGCGCTTCAACACAATAAGTGAGGTTAAGTAGGCAAGTTAGCTCTGTTAAGTAGGTGGATCAAACGGAACTTTTGTGACACACTGTTTCTCTTTGTGATGACTCCAAAGTAAAAAAGTCGTTAGAAGTAATTTTTTTGAATTCACACTAAACATGACTTAAATGCTGTACGGGCTTTCTTTTACCTTAATATTCATTCCAGTCACTGGGTTAAAATAATGTTTTAGGTCATTAGTGCACAAGTTCAAAATATGCAATAATTTGAGCATGTATTTTGCTCAAAAACAAGTAAATCTCACCTAAATCAGGTTCGGAGGAATATGCTGCTTGGGAAGCTAGCAGTTCCTTTCCCGTATTTTAAAAGGGTGGCAAACTGTTCTATGCCCAAGAAGGGATTGTAACGGTTCAGCACTGTAAGTTGCTAACCGAGGGAAAAGAAAGTTTGCATATTCAAAACAGTCATTAAAGGTAAATAAAAGGAACAGCTTTCGGATTAACCAAATTGCAATAAATCGTAAAGTTGTCTACAAATGCCGCCGAATTGCTTTAGTCTGCTCGTTTACGATTTCACCATAAGTGTGGGCATGTGCTAGCCTTTTTGCTATACTTACACGTTGGTCGCAAAAGTTGAAAGCTTGAAACAAGTATGTGCACCCAGAACTTCTAAAATATGTGGTACAGCGTTCTTTTTAGCCGAGTACCATAGTGAATCTCTTCCAAAGCTAGGTTAAATTGTTGCATTTTAAATGGATTATTACACCTAAATAGTCATTTTCTTGCCATTAGAACGATGGAGATTTATTAAAAAACATGCATTTAGCTAACTCCATGTTCAGATTTTTGCCTCAGGTTTTGTAAATCATTTATGATTTGAATGTGCAACAGAACAATTTCCCGATTGCAATTATGGAAAAATACGTCCACGTGGATAGTACAAAGGTAGTGACATTTTTCAAACCCACTTTTTTTGATTTTGTGAAAAGGTTGTTTGTAATAGCAAAGCTTACTGACATGAATGACTGTTACCTGGTAAATACCATAGCAGCTACTATACTTTGCCACTTTTATTTTACCAAATATTCCCTAGCTGTGTCCCAAAGACACACGGTGATAATGTCAAAAAAACGGCAAGACTGTCAAAAGAGAGTCCTAGTGACATTCTTTGAATTTAATCTTTGTTCTAAAGTCACTAAATTGCTTGCAATTGTGTTAACACACGTGCACTACGTTGTAAATCTGCGCCAACCATGCGCGGCACGGAGCTGTTCCTAGAGTTAAGTGAAGATTTTGTAGGTGGTTCGGCGTCGGTTCAAAAAATAATTCGTAGCTTCTTTCAATGATTCTTGGCAAACAAAACGACAGAAATATAGGCTGTTTCAGAAAAACCATCTAAAAATACTAGTTTATACTATTTAAAAGTAATGAAACTGTAAAGTTTGTTCGTTTGCTTCATGGCTTATGCATACATGGTCTAATTTAGAAAATCCCTCAAAAAAAAATTTCAGTAGAACTGAGGAACTACAAGGTGAGCATGTAATTTTTAAATCAAAAGCTTGTCTATGGTTGAATACTTCCATTTGCGTGCTACAGATTTTGAAAAGAGAATTCACTATTGTTAGCCACCCTAATAATAACATTTTTCTTTAAATAAACTGTGATTTCAAAACATTTATGCTCGAAAAGAAAATGTTTCTTGAACTTGATTTGTTCGCACTTTCGGGTATAAACCTCCATACAAACATTCCAGATTCCGTAGAAATGAGGAGGCGTCTTGCTCATAAATTCCGAGTGAATTCATTGAAGACAAACATATTTTTGCGTAGTTT
This sequence comes from Echinococcus oligarthrus, assembly GCA_900683695.1. Taxonomy (NCBI): domain Eukaryota; kingdom Metazoa; phylum Platyhelminthes; class Cestoda; order Cyclophyllidea; family Taeniidae; genus Echinococcus; species Echinococcus oligarthrus. The sequence continues at coordinate 16,295 of CABFON010000046.1, forward strand.
TGCTGGTTGAATTTCCAAATAGCGCTGAAATCTGGATAGAGTTTTGGTATACAATATTTACCGATGGTCAGTGCTATTGTTTTTATTACAACATATAATATTCTTCTAGTTAATGCCATTGTTTTTACTAAATTGTGTAATATTCTTCTGCCGCAGTCAAGTGAAATAATTTCATTTATAAGGAGACAAAACTTTAGGAAAAATAGTTTTACAAAATTGTCTTAAGGTTTTGCATTTTAGTCAAACTTCGGCGTGAAAATGGCCTTGACTCCCAAAAAGTGGTGACTTTCCGAAGGGTAGCAAAAGAGATAGTGATAATGAAAAACAGTGAGAGTGCGAATGGAGAAAGGGGTAACTAAACTGAAGAGCATTTGATTGCTTAGAATCTGTCACGTGCAATACACGCTTTAGCAAAGGGGATATCATCATTAACAGACTCAAGAAGTATTTCTTCGATTGTTGTCCCAATTGCGAAGTGATTTAGAATTCTCCACTGTAACATATCAGTGTATTTGGACTTATCTACTTATTATTCTTAATGTAAATGGTGAAGTGAAGCTTTCGAAAGCCCAAAAAGTATTTGATTTGGCTTGCATAATTTTTGAAAATATGATTTATGGAAAATTGTTTCCTTTTTTAGATACAAATTATTAAACGTCTACTCATTTCTCCTCCTTAACTTTAAGTGCTCGAAAGCTTAGTGGTAATTGTTTGATAAAACATGAAGTAGCTTTTATTTTAATGTCGATAAAATTTCGAACACAAAACTGAAGCATTATGCTACCACCTGATGACAGCTAAACTTATATGCAATAAAGATCACTAAACTGATAAAAAAAGCAACCGATGAAGAGAAAGGAGCACTTCTACCTACGTGACTGCAAGAGATGTTTATATTCGTATTATTTTAAGAAGCATGAAATAGTGCGTTGAATTTATTTGAAACCTTCCAAATTATATTCTGACTAATGTATTATTTGTTAGGTAGATTGCTTAATTTCCTTATGTTTGGTACTAAATGTTCCAACAATTCATTATAATGCGTTTTTATCATCATAAAAGTTTCCTCATCTTTGTTTAACCAAAAACACCTTTTCAAAAATACATAGTAGTAATTTTCTTTCAATATGAGGCGAATTATCCTCCTTATACACAGTAGAATCGCCCGCATCAAGCAGTGCTGGCATATATGAGCGCCGCATGTGAGCCATTACTGTAAAGTGGTGCAGAAAAGTATTACAATTTTTAGGAGAAGTAACATTGCATCTTATTATCATAGCAACTAAAAATACGACTTAGAGCAGTAACTCCCTTTTCTGTTCGCCTTTTTTGCTGTTCACTTGGATGTTTGTGGAGTGAAAAATACTGAAAAGCTTGAGATAATAGCTAAGAGCAATGCCAATACTTCTAATTGTTACCTAAGTAACAGACCTAAACCATAAAGAATCATTCATTCAATAATATTTTAAGTACTTTGTTGAGCACTCACTGGTCTCGTGCGTAGGTTTGATGTCATTTAAAAAATTAATTACATATTTCCGATAGAATGCATACAGCATCCGCAACATTTGCCACAAGCCTAGGTATGCCCAAAGCTTGTGTACGAATTTCACGCAAAGATTAGCATCAGCGGTTGGCTTTGGAATTTGTACCCTGAAATTGAGCTGGATATTAGTATAGTTTCCCAACTTATTGCAACAAACTCAGAACCATGGATTATCACTAAAGTAGAAATTTCGTCTCAGATCTTAACTAACTTGAAGGCCTGACATGTTTAAAGCTTGTGTTAATCTCAAAATGGGCTGTCTTTGATTTCGGATTTTTCTTTAAAACTTAATTTTTAAATTATGCATGCACTATTTAATGCTCGAAACTCTAAATTCATGTTGCTATCTTGAACTCCTCTTTGAGCATTTAGTTAAGATATGCGGTTATCCATCCCATCTTGCAAAATTTTTGCTGAATAAGTATAAACCAGTGCTTTTTATCTTTAGATATTCGATGAATAGTGACAGCCATTTACGTGGACGAGCACCAATACTTGGGAAATATTCTAAAGGAAATTCGCCTAGTATTGTGAAATAAAGTAGGTCATTCAAAGTCTTGCACACAGATGCGACACATTTGATATCGTTCTCCTGTTTGCACCCTTTCTGGATGCATTAAAAATAACAAGTCTTTTGCAGGTTTTAAAGTGAGCATGTGTTTATTTCGATACCCAAAAATACGATTTTAAAATTGAAATTACACACAGTTATCGCGGAAGGTTCTTGTAAGCCGTTTTTAAGTGGGTTCATTCAAATACATTTAAAAACTCATTATCAGAGTAGAACCCTATCGAAATTTCACCTTTAAGCCAGTAGAACTGTGCCAGTTAGTTTAAATGAACCACAATATATTTAATAGTGACGGAAAACCTTAAAGATTTTGTGCGACTTATCATTAAAACTTCGTTGCAGACCATGATAGCAAAATGATGAGAGGTACAGACCTAGCCGATGCGCTGTAAACTATGCCAAACACTGACCCAAACAAATTAATGAGCAGTGCACGTGCAAAAGCTGTTATTAACACTGACACAAACCAAAAGTATATGCATCATATCTTGAGACCATTTAATTTTACCCAGTATATTGAAATAAATGGCTCCTTGCTAAACGTCGGTTTTACATTTCATCTTACATGCTAATTAATTAGCCACCTTATTTTCGTATGAAATACATTATTGATAAATTGCCAATCCAAAAGCAACCAAATTGCTGAAACGTATACTACTTTAGATTGCATGGATAGAGAAAACAAGCCTATTAAGAGGAGTTGACATATTAACTTATTTGTTACGATGGAATCGCCTACTAGTTTTAGCGTTTTTAATGCCTATGGGAATTAAAAATGAGGGTGTACCACTTTATGCTCTCCGAACAATTTGTTTTAGGGAAGAAAATCGTGCAAAAAGTGGCAAGGATATGTTTAAGGGACGTATTCATTCAGATCTTGACCAATGGCAGCGCTGGGTTTATTCCAAACTTTTCATTGGCCAACCGTAAAGGATGAAGGATGGACAGTACAATGCATCATTTTGGGGACAGATTTATGCCACGAAGCATCGTTTGAACAGTTGTGATTCAAAGTTTTTTGGACGGAAATCGCCTTATTTCTTGTTTTGCTATCCGAGGTTTGCAAGTTTACAGGTACACCCATAATTGACCGCCTGGCTTCCCTAGCTTGAGTCAAATTCCAACGGCTGAGCCAGGTAATACATCTAATTTCTGACTTAATTTACAAAATACATACCGCACCCAACCTGAACTTTGTGCACGAACAACACCAATGCATGCTCGACCATGAATTAACTTTGGTTTCGTAAATTATTTAAACAGATAAGTATAGGTGTGAACTATCAAAACATAAAAACATTACTTGTTGCATGTTCTACCTTTTCACTTGCCTTAAAGCATTGGAAAATCGCCTGATGACCTACCATAACACCCACACGCTGTTCAGAATTCAACGCATTTTGTAATGTTAAAAGGTGTACACTTTGATCAACAAATTGTTGAGTCATCTAAGCTAAATAGATTGATAAAAGAACAAGTCGATCGTCAACTACTTTATAAGTAATCACTATGGACTATCACTGAATGTGGAAAATGCATTACCTGAAAAACAGGTATTTCAATCAAGGATGTGATAGTGGAAGTTAAAAAATGCAGCAGATATAAAACATGCGTGAGTAAACTATGCCCGCTTTTAACACTGTGAATACATACTAATACACAGATTAGATTTATTTTATTCATGGAGAAAACAGCAGTCTTGTCTGTGATGAGCCTCCCATAAATAAGTATTGGATAACTTGGGTGGGCGATTACCGACATGATGGCGATGGCGTCGTGTGGAACCATGCGTGCCGATGCCTTAATGCCATGGTGGGGTGGGAAGACTGCATTGTGCATCAGTTTGCTGAGTTGTTAAAACTGTCTCTGTTTTTTAATAAGATATTTTCATTCACGCTGGGAGTAATAAATTCTAACTTGACTTGGAGCAATCAATACCCTATTCTCTCTTCCAAGGGTAACTTCATAAAAATGGGTCTACTCCATTGTATTTGATGATTTTTCTTAAATGTTGTCATCACTTTTATGAACTCACTATTTCGCTAAATTTGTGCCTCACCAACTTTAACACTCGATGCATTTAGTGTAGCGTCCCAAGACTCCCTGAAGACAAAAGAAGACACAATACTCGTGCAGAATACATGTATTTAGCACAGAGGAGGTGTTTGGGCTATTGGCATGGCCC
>CABFON010000047.1:0-20516 GCA_900683695.1 Echinococcus oligarthrus
GGGGATGGAGGTTGTCCAAAAACTGTTGTGAAACGTGGGAGCTAACGTGGATTGCGGTATGCCAATCAGCGAGCTCTGTAGTGTACGGGACACGTATGCTACTCCTTGCTTTATTCCATCTCTGCTTTCTCTGAAAGCGTTTGCCCGTCACTTCAAAATAAAGTTGCCTGCAGTTCTTTAGGGAAATTTATAGAATGTGATTTAATATTTGCACGAAATTAGTGAAAACTCCAAACCCCAAATGCGTGCTTCATACGTGAGACCTCACTAACCGAGGCTTCAACTATTTAGCTAGATTCAAGAATGAGTGCTACATCGATGAAGGAGTAAGATGGTATTGCTATTTTCCCCCTAGATCATAGCAATTGTTAAGAAAAAAATACTGCAGCATCTCTTTGCAACATCATTTTTGCATCAGGTTAGGGATTTTCTGGTCTTGAAATTCAGCGTAGCTCACATCTAGATATTTGGAACAAATAGGCTATTTGGGCCAAAATTAGCCGTTAAAAGACCCCAAACAAATCGTCCCAATCAACCGAAATAGCTTATGTCTCTCCATAACTAGGTTCAGAAGCCTCACAACTCACAATCATCAGTGATACATCTGTGCACAATTAGTCTGCTCACTTCCATCCCACCGACCTTGCGACCAACTCACAATAAAAATCGTCGTCAACGGTGACAGTTCGTCACTTTTGACAAGCGTGCATTTTCAAATTCCTCAAAAGACGATAAACTTCATAGAAGCGACAGGATTAGAAATTCCTCAAGAAGTAAAACCACCGTGGGGACCATTATTTTGAGGTCAGTTGATTATTTGTACTGTTTGCTAGCCTATTTCAACGGAAATTTACCTGGAATAAAAGGCACCGTTAAGAAAAGAGAACAGTGTAAAATTAACTTTCTTCAGCAACTTACCGTCAAAATAGGTTCGAAAATGAGCATTTCAAGTCACCTCAAATTGGCAGAAGTAGTAGTTATTCGCAGTAATTTTATTTGTGAACTAGAAAATTGCCAGTGTTTGATTTTTCGGTTATGCTTAAATTGGCCTTTTCGTTACCCGAATTTAACAAAAAAATGTGGTATTTGCGCTGCGAAGCTCGTTTACTCAATTCGCCCTAGCGTCACATTTTAGTGAAACCTTTCAACACTAATTCTGATCATGGAACTGGTAGATGATAGGCGATTTTTACCCCACAAAAAGATGGAAATAGCATGGTAAAATAGTTCTTATCTGATTAACAATCAGTAGCCTCAAAATTGTCTTCCTTTAGATGCTTGAATTTCACCAGATCCATAAAAGCTCTCTTCGGATATTTTGCATCTTGCAATTGAACACGAAAAGGCTGTATAGTCAAGTGAGCGATGTGATATCTGTAAAAACGGGAGCGCATTTGGTTCAAATGGTGCGAAGGCAACAAATATGGATTACTTTAAATGTTAATCAGTTGAGTTTTATAGCTACTTGAAGCTGATATCATGCTACAAACACATAGACAGGATTAACACCACAAAGGGTTCTCTAGACATACCTTTTTGCTACTCTCTGAAAGAGTAACACGAAGTCGTTTTAAAATTTAGGAGTATAACTGAGAAAGACTGCTTAGTCGACTTGCACTACCAAACAACACATATCGCACCTTGGACAAATGAGAAGTAGCAGCCTACTTCATAAATTCCTTGGAAGGGAAATTTAATTAACATCTAGATTGTCAAGTTTTCCATAGACTTAAATGCTATTATGCGAATAAAATAGGAATGTTAGAGAAGAATTTATGCAAGGCCTGTGTTATGAAATCTGGGACCCCCTTGACTTGGAAGTTGCCCCACAAATTTTGATTTCCTTTTGGTAATTCCTCTCGAATGCGGCTGAGTAGGACTGTGTGACAGTCAGGAGTGCGCCTTTGCGTGTAGGATGAGATCAGAAGGTCATGCCAACTAATCTGAATCAGAATTTCGAATACGTCTTCCGTTAATACAAATAAGTAAGTAAACGAATCTAACGCTGCTGAAAAATTGGGAAGATTCCCGTATCTCGATTAGAAGTATTTATTTACTCCTTGGTATCTAAAGATTCTGCATAATTAATAAGCCGTTAACCTGTTACTGCGTTGTGCATTCGAAAATATTTGAAAGTTGTCTTTTTCCTCTAAACTGCAAAAAATGTTTGAAATTGTGATTATGAATTAATTTGTTGTTCATGCGCAGAAACGTCACAAACCGTGTGTCATAGCAATCTTTTGCTCAATCCTTCCGAATTTCGCAGTTACAAAAAAGTGCTTTAAAAATTTACGACGAGAGTCAGTAAAAGGATGATTAAACCTTAAAGGGGCATATAAAAAACTTGCGTTGTTCGAAAAGACAGCGCAACATCTGATTTAAATACATAGATTTCTTTCACAGTTCCAACTTTCAAGCCAAGCTTCGTATCACATTAACCTCAATTCACTTGAACGTGTAGTTATTACTAATCATGGATACAAAGTGTTTTCCCTTTTATTGAATAATTGGAACTAATAATTTCCGATTTGGAAGTGCCTAACTGTACAGTGTGAAGTCTTTTAGAAGGGCTGGGGGCTGCTTATATACCACAGGCAGAAGTAGAATGACGGAACCTTAAGTGCTCGCATAACCAAAATAAAGAGTTTAGCAAACATTTTAAGTATCACGAAGCTCATCTCTTCTTCCTGTCATCGTCCCTGGCGCTTTCCTTGGTCACGCTTTCGCGTCAGCCACTACGTAGTCAATACTTTTAAAATAAAAACAGTCACGAATTAACCGGGTCAGTCTTGAAGCTAGCTGATCGCAATGGCACTGACTCACTTTGATGAATTTGATAGATCTGGAGTTTCGACCCTATGAAAACTGCATTAGGGCAAAGGAGAATGTGTCGTCTATCACGTATGTCCATCACTTGTCATAAGCGCACCGGCCTAATAGTAGCCATTTAATGAAGGCTAAGGTTTAAAATAGTTTCCAAAGAATAGATTTTGCTTTTATATCTCCTTTTCACTTTGCCCTCACTTCAGCTCTGATTAGGCATATCTACCTGGATCCTACCCAACTCCGTAACTAGCTCTTTTCAATAGTTCACAACCACAGCTAGTGCCGCTTCATTTGTTAATGGTCTTCTCACAGAACACGAGACTGGACTAGGTGTCTGAAGTTAGATACCACTTTCAACCTCCCTGTTAAAGGCTATCATAGATTCTCCCATCCATAGCATATGCTCTTATTCCGTCACATTAAGAATCAGCGATCGGGAATGTGGATCAGGGTAGTTGTCTTTTAGGACAGGGCTCATTTTTTGCTCTTAGTAGGGCTGAGAGGCTATTGACATGGTCCAGAGGCCATACCGCCGAGCAAAAGTGCAATTGCGGAGACCTAAATGGCCGCGTAACCAAAAAAGGGTCAAGCAAACAACCCAAGCATTACATAAGCATCCTTTCTTTATGCCAGAAGGTAACTGTCTGAAGTTCAGTATTTAAAAAGCATCAAGGTTTTGTTACAAACCATTGAAAGAGGCAACCGTATAAAGTATAAAATTGTTCAATACGAGCTTTTTCCAGGTAGGAAGCAACACAGGTTTTAAAAGAGCACATCGAAGCGGGAGGAAAATGTGTAGGTCATAAGTTGTATTAATTTGATATAAAATTTGCCTTCACCCTTGTTTTGCACGAAAATTTTGCAGTTTGTCATCACAGTGACCATGTAGCACCACTTTTGTCATGTCAAAGATTTGACCAATAAACAATGTAGCACCCGTTTTATTCCTTCAGCTAACTTGCCTCAAGGTCACTTCCCCAAGATCGGTAAGGCAAGTATTTCGGCCAATTTACAATAGATGAATTTTGCCGAAACAAGAGCAAACAACTTTACCGTTAATAGGTAAATATAAATTTAAAACGGGCTATCGCTTGACTAGGACCCATCTATGTTAAGCCTTAATTTACAATAGTCTAGCAATAATTTTCACAGTTCCTGGGGGGGATGTTAATTATGTATATTAAGTCGAAATCAGAACTTCTCTTGTGTATATAAAATTCTTGAAATATTCTGAGGCATAACAATGAAGTAGTGTAAGTAGGCATTCTAAAGTTAAACAGAAATATCGAACCAGTAACAAACTGCTATCAAGGTGATCTACCATCAGACAATCGTTCTTTTCATATATTGCTTGCTTAGCATGACTAGATGAAACTTAGCGGGTAAGTTTGGTTGCTTAGTTTCTACTTATTGCAGAACCTCAAACGAGAGCTGGATATGCTCTGAGCACGACTATTCGCTAGTCGCGCATATCTAATGCCATTAATTCTGGGCAGGAACGTTGGAGGCTGAATAAGCACAGCATTACTTAAAAATTTACTTGATTTCTGCTTCAAGAATCAAATATGACACCAATTACCAAAGCCCTTTTGGAATGATTATAGATGGCAATAAAGGGTGACTGTAATTGTGTGCAAAAGGCGCATTTCGATTTATGTCTTGTTTGGTATTTAAGTGTTTTGCTTCATAAACTTGGGCGTAAACGCATTTAGAGTAGGAGAGAAAATGGCCTCTGATACAATAATGGCTATAATTTCTGTAAACTATTTCTCTTCTACAAATTACGTATGCGGCACAAATAATAAATATTAACATTAGAACAGCATGGCCACTAAATGACTAATACCAAAGAAGATTGCAAACAAATCAACCATGTTACTCTGATCGCAAAATAAAAAGGAAAGTAAGATTTTTTTCATCAGAAATTCAGAACAACATATTTTGGAACCCTACAATAATTTACTCATGCCGTGTTCCAATTGTTAGCACATTTTACAAGGCCATTTAAGTCAGGTTTTCGAACACAAATGATTCCGAAATATTAAGCTCATATAACCCACTTAAAGCATGCAAATCACTTTCGAATTCATTCGAAATATAATAAAATATTTAGCTGATGATGCACATTGTTTCTAAAACAAGATGTGAAATAAAACTAGGTGTTCTGAAGCTTGTGGTGATGACACAAATTCCTAAGCAGCTTTGAATTGCTAAACAAAGTTTTGTCATAAATAGACCCTAACGGAAATGCAAAACCTGAAAATAATAGATGTTTTGCTTCAGTCGAGCATTAAATGGCGTAATTTGGAACGTCTTTGAATATATAGTGGTGGAGAGTCTGCATAAAATAGGGATAACAACTCATTGGGAGTATTTCTATCCTTACTTTTACCACTGCACCGGTGTGTTCTTTGCTAGCCTTTGCCGGTGCAAAAAATGAGACAATGGAGCAGTTGGAAAGAATTATTCGAAAAGAGAGTTCCGAATGTAAAAGCCTGTTTAATGCAGGACTCTGGAGCGACCTGTGAATTGAAAGTTCACACGGCTACTGCAATGTCCTGATTATTAGTTTGAATCTTTGTTTTAACTTCAAGAACAAATATGGCTTCATTTCTGCACTTCGGCTGGGCTGCATAGTCTCTGGGCCATGCCGAAGTCCCTCAACTCTTCTATGCACTGGCAATATATATATCTCGTCCTAGTATGTCTCCCTTTGACTTCAGGGAAGTCTCGTAGAGCTACACCACACCCATGAAACCATTGAATATCCTTCATTAGCCTAGTCTCAAATAAATTTTATAAAGTATACATCACCAATATTTCATTATCGTTCACACCCTGCACTGTTGAAAACCAGCTTTTACATTGCCACTGCATTTTACTTTAGAAAAAATATTTTAATAAGTATAACTAGTTGGGCTTTTAGAAAAATAATGCGCGGCCTTATGGATAATTGTAATATTTCGGTATGGGACACTTTATCTACCTTAAAAGCATTTATTTTGGTCGGTAGTTCGGCAATGTTCGAAAATCGCCTTAGTAATTTATTGCATATTAACCTTTATAATCAAAGGGAGTTTCCCTTTAAGTATATTAGCTGTGGTGCATAACATTTAAGAACAGCAAGGGACAAGAATTAATACAGGCTATAAATACTTCGTTAAGTCAGCTGATAAACTACTTTAGTTATAAATCTAATAGATTATAAATAATTTCAACACTTTTTGATTAAACCGTATAAGCTTTCCAAACTTCTGTAACTTTGATTCACCCTGAAAACATAATGGAACTCTCCATCACGGGAAACGGTTTATTGTGCTGATGTGGAACTGGCTAGGAGGCCATTACCAGTTGTTTGTACGCCATGGTACCCAAATGATGCTGAGAGATCGGGAATCTAGTAAAGCCATAAATAAACTATTTTATTACACGGGTTTTAACACACAAGACTACAAAAGCATGCCTAACTTATCCTTAATATAAGGTAGTTTTAATGGAAGCAGTCTACATTGAATGTTGAAATCATTTTAATGTCGTAGCGCATCTCATAGCTGAACATTAAGTGATTGAAAATGCTTAAATGATATTAGCAGTCGATGATCAAGAACTAAAATGCCAGTGCACAGAAGCAAAAGACCAATTCAGCAGTAAACTCTAGAATTGAGATGATTATTATGGGTAGTTTATAGTTATTTACTCCCTAGGTATTATTCGGCAAAGAAAGTGCCAAGTATTTGATCTATAACCAATCATTATTTCAGTCCTCAAGAAAGTTACAATTAAAAATTTTTAACACAACGCAGAAGTTGCACTTGCAGTAAGTAATTTAGTATGTACAATGGAGGCCTGTGAAGTTGATGTGGGCACCTTTTAAGAGGGGAACCGGTCGCATGCGTAAGGAGTTCCCTTAAAAATGCGGCTGTGCAAAAACTGAGTTCCGAGCCATTGTAGGAGCTGATTAAATTAACAATGGCAATAATTAGTAGTTTACCTAAATGGGTTATCCACTATTTGGTTTTAAAGCTAATCCATTCGGAAGATACTTTCAATAGGGGTAGTCAAATGGCCTTAAGTAGGCAACCCCGGCTATCAGGTTGCTTCATAAGCGGGTATAAGTAGAATGTTACATAAAATATAAACTGTATTAAGCAACCTGTAGAGAGGGTGTTGTAGTTAAAGTAAGAGAACGAGACATTTGGAATAGAGAGTGATAAAATTGCCTGGGTTTTCCAAAAAGCCAATTTTTATTAATGAAGAACCAACTGACTCAAAGATGTAGTGTCAATGGAATTAGTAAGTAGTGACATAACGCCCTACTTGGAACTGAAAGTGGGATAAATTTTTGTTCCACGCATGAACTTTGCCCCATTCTGGTTCAAATCAGCACGAATTCAATAATTTGACTTGATGCCACATTGATGCATACTTGCCGCTCATCTTTCCTGATTCGGCCACGACAAGGGTGTCATGGTTTCTTGATACTATCACATGTGCTTATGTCACCTAGTTCTTTTAATAGCAAACATACTCTCAGAGTGACGCTTTCAATTACACCGTCAAAGATAACGCGGATGCAATAACGGTGGCAAAAGTACGTGCAGCCACACCGATTTATCATGGGACGCAGATATTAAGTGTGGATGTAAAGCTCGTAGAGATTTACAAAGTTCAAAGTTCACTGACTATCCCTATTAAGTAATGAGTAAATGTCGGTAAACACGAAAGACCAGGTTAACAAGATTGAAATAATTCTAACGGAATCGTTAAAGTGCTATAAGTCCTTGGTCGTATTGAGAGAAGGTATAGGTCCTGTGTGGTGTAGTTTATTAGGTCTTAGAACTTCCGACACAGAAATTTCTCACACTAAAACGGCTTAACATTGTATTCAGTGCAAAACAGAAGGAAATCTTATGGTCGTGATTGTGCTTTTAAGGTACCAAAACCACATTTTTAAGCTTCTTCTTTTCGTGCACTTTATAGAAGTAATATTCCTTTGAGGTTGCTTAGTATCATTTACACACTTAGACTTTACTGAGCTAATTGGAAAATAATTCAATTAAAATTAATAATAAATCCATATTCTACTCATTATAGAATAGTTAATTTTGCTTTTACAAATTTGTGCTTAAGGAAATATTCATAAAGCTGTTCTTTTGAAGTTCACAGATCATTTTCGTTCTATTAATATTAATTACTTTGCTGCAAATTAGACCAGTATCAAGAGTTGAAAGTTGTGTTCTCATTAAAAAAGGCATACAATACTTGCAGATCATTAGCTTTGCACACAGATACCTATTTCCTTCAGTTTCCTTCAGTCCTCGGTTTTAATCCCTCAATCAAATTTACTGCTAAGTGGTTCAGTAGTATTTTTGAGCTTAGTTACTACAGGATTTTGCAAACCCCCATAATGTAGACCAATTGACCACTTTTTTACGAAGAAACTGAGTGTCTGATCATAAAATACGCTTAGCCACTAAATCAAGTCTTAGGTGCTTTACGTGAACTGTTATAAAAAACTGGGTGAATAAACAGAGATAATGAAGGCATGAAATTAAAACATTACTGGCATAGCAGTAGTTCTGGTACCTAAATTTATTAGATTAGTTTTTAGAGAAACTTTTCGGTAGGAGTACCTATCCACGTGGCCGATCAGCATAGCAGTAAATGTGCTTATGGGTGAAGTAAAATAATTGAATGAATAATGACTTGATTTCTGGTTAACAAAAAACAGCCGTAGAATAGGTTATAGAGGAATCTGAATAAGTATTAAACCTGCCCATACCTTTAGTCAGGACAGCCCTATGCTAGGTAAGTGTGCCAGATGGCAGCCACATCATACGCCAACGTTTCGAAAACACAAGAATTCGGATGCTTGTCACTGACATTTAGTTTGTTTTCCTGAAGGCGGCAACGAAAAACTGCCATGGTGATGAGGAGCCTGTAATGCGAAAAGTAACACATTTTCTTAGTTAATAAAGGTTTGAGGAATTTAAACGACCTATTATTTAGATGCATCGGCTTAATTGCTTTCGACTGTTGCTGTTTAAAGTAGAAGGATCGAAGTGGAAAAAATAAATTATATAAAAAGGTGATAAACGCTTATGAGAAAACGCAGCAAATTATTGTAAAGTAGCCAATCAAAAAGCACAACTAGGAAGTCTAAGCCCTCCAAGAACGTGTATTGCTTTGATTCTGAGGTCCATTAAAATGATGTAGAGCATAAACAAAGGGATCTCAAGCATGCTCCGGTAAAGTTTATTGAGCACAATTCTTTCCAGAAGCTAGTATTTACATTTTCCAGCAGTGCATTTTGGAATCAGATTTTTATACATTTAAATGCAACAAAGTTGAGATTAATTCAGTCGCTTGCGCAGAAATCCCTTACTTGAATAGATGAGATAATCCAACAATGGAAGGTGGAATCTTACGCTAGAAAAAGCGTAGTCAATCACCGTCATCCTATCTACAATCGTTCGGCTATAAGATCATATAAATATAAATTTCAAAAATGTTGGAAGTATTGAGGACGAGAAAATAAAGGCACTGGGACGTTTCTTTACATTGCTGAGATGTCTAGCAGAATAATTTTGGATAGTTCCTTAATCCTCAAAAGGAAGGCTGAACTTATTGCAATAGTTTTATTAATGAGCGTTTAATAAAAGCCCCATGTCAACGAACTAGGAAACAAATAACATGACGGGCTCCACAATGAATAAAATGGTTGCTAAGGCAGGTTATAAGGGGTTTTAAGCACTATGAATTATCTAATTAGTAAATAATAAATTGATAAACAAAGTGAGATGACTTGGAAGTTTGAATTCTCAAAGCAAACAAGCTCATTGACATCAATTTTAGCCAAAGCATAACAAAAATAGAAAATGACTGAAAGGTTGTTAGAAAATGCAAGAAAGAGTACTGGTGGTATGTTGACTTATGTCTATACTTTATAATGCATATGACTAAGCAGAGATGTGTAGTTTACGATTTCTCACGGGCTACAGCAAGTCATTTTGGCGGGCTTCGCCAAAAAACTACACGACCATCCTTCGTCACCCGGTATACTCCATTTACCACATTATGTTGCAGTAATATTGAAACACCCTGGAATATTTGAATACTTTGATCGGGAGAAGTAGTGATTATTAGTTAACTTTACAGTATCAAATTATGGGGCATCTTGGCCAAAAAACCGATACAAAAGGAAATAGTTATTAGTCGATATTCTGCAATTTCTACCTAAAATGGGCAATAGTAATACCCCAATCAGTATTTGACTTTTTGGGTTATAATTAGGGTATGGGTATTGGTCAGTGGAACTCTTCTAAATTGTGCTTGAATCAAGTACTAACTTTCTAAAATACACTGCTTTTATCAGCTTAATGAAATAATAAACCAAAAATGTTCAATTCAAATTGACACCCAAAGTTGTTGTGGAAAATATTTGCCTTTTTAAACAGTAATTTCCCACTGAAATGCATAATTTGATATACTGGAATTCCTTATGATTGAATAAAGGTAATAGCAATGCTTTCCACAGAACTACAAAAGCGGATGCCTAAAGCAAACTAAACCATTCATGCTAGGGCTTACTAGTAAAAGTAAAGGAATTTATCACTTCTAAAACGGAAATTTAATATATCTGACGCTCACAGGTGTTGCCTTTGAAAAGAAAAACGAGAAATGGAGTATTAAAAGTGGACATTCTGGTGTATGTAACCTTGCTTATAATGTGATATTTGGCATCCATTTTCGAAGATCATATGCTCATGACACTGACAAGTGACAAGCCACAAGTTAGTTAGTGTCGACCGTTACCCTTTGTTTTGATTCCTTAAATGGATAGACATTTAATTTGAACGATATACTGACCATTGTAAGTGGATGAATAAGAGATGCTGAACAATATGTCAATGGTGTTGTTTCCCCCGCACCAAAACGCTTATGCAATGCTAGTGACAGGCATTTGCAAAAATACGAAAATTAGTTTTGGTCGATGTTGAACTGATACATCTGTTGAAATTTTAACCCAAGACACATGATAATTAATACACTGGTGAAGCGCCTTGCATCCATTTTCGGCGATAGAGAATTAGTTTTCGCAATCAGTAGAATTTCGTCTAACTACTCGATGCATTACGGCTAATAATTATGATGTATTCAATTATATTTTATGCAGAGAAGTTATCTGCCCTCTTTTAACAAAGAGAATTGGTAGTCCAGGGATGTCAAAGAGTCTAAGGCAATGCCAAGTTTTGATAACAAGTGATAGAGAACGGCCCATCAACAGACTTACAAAAACAAATCCAGGTGGATAATCGGTTTGGAGGTGGAATAGATTTTTAATGCAACTCGTGCATTATTGACTTCGCTACTTATGTGCGGGTTGTGTTTCATTTCTTAAACTCATCATAAAAAATGGCAATATGAAATAAGTTCTAAAATCAAGGCATTTTCCAAGTAGGCATCATTGACATCCTTACTTCCAAGTTACCCATGTACCTGCTGCTTCTCACCTAAAAGTTGCATTCCAACAAACATATCGTACGTAATTATAAGACCAATCATCAGCATAGTGAAAAGCAGATGCAGGCAAGTCATGTCCCTTACTCGACCCTTTATAAAACGCATTGATGAAACTATTTTACTGTTGTTTTACGTAACAGAATAAGTGCTAACAGCCGCTGTGTTTAAATTTTCAAAACAATGAGCAAAGTCTATAGTTTTGCAAGTTTTGGAACACTAGTATGTGGAGGATGAATGCAGACAGTACTGGCGCGTCGTAATGTGATCGTACTAGCATAGTAATGGTGTACCTTCAATTTATCGTACGTAAGCGAGTCAGGTGGAGCTTATTCATCGGTAATCTAAGTAGTGAAATATCTTAAAGTGGCACAATTACTTAGTGACACGTTAACAAGGTTTCAAAATTAGTAGGATAAACTTAATTGCCGTTAAAATATTAATATGGCTCTGTCTAAAACGGAACGGTAATATTTGCCCATTTAGGCAAATAAGCTCTATCTCAATAGTTTCGGTGTACAGTATTTGTCCACTCATGTTACTTGACTTAATCAAAACTATTGAAAAGCATAAGTTATATGGATAGTATTGCGAGGATCATTAGGACCAGGCTATGTGTGATGCAAAATTATTTTATATTCTTCAAGAAAACCCGATTGCAATGAAAACCTCACAAATGCTTTTGAGTTCTTTCATGTGATTCGACGCCAGTAAACGTAACTAAAGAAGCTATTTGGTCTTAAATGATTAGCTTATTTCCATTGTGATAAAATTTATGCTAGTATCCACCAATGCTTATTTTCACAGTAAGAGCGCTCGGAACTTCTATGTTTTACAACAAAATAGCATTTGCTGCCTGATTTCGTCCTGTGTGCAGAATAGGTAGACAATTTTCGAATAGGTTTTGTGATATTTCGCACTTTTGTTCCATTTGCAGTCAGGGCATTCCATCACAGCGGGCTAGCAATGCCACCCATTGATTGGTCTCGCGAGATACTGTGCTCGCGTGTTCCGGCTCATAAATGCAATCTTGATGAATATCAATGAACTCCCTTTTCCCCAAGAAGTGTTACACATTATGTAGTTTGGATCTCAGTATGCGGGTTTAAAAAATGCGAACTTCCTAGTGAAATATCACAGAATCTACCTAGAAAAGTATTTTGAAACAATGATATTTAAAAGTTACAAGATCTGTTGATGCTGAATGAATCTCGGGTGCTGAAGAAACGTTTGTGCATAAATTGTGTTAACGGGTTCCTATATATTTAAAAGTTTGGTATTTATTAGTATTTTTCGGAGGTTATTAGTACTTATCAAAGTTTATAATTTTTATTAGGCGATTTTATTGCACAAAGTTTTGGGCTTTGATTCTGGCAAATATAAGTTGATGGAGTGGTTCTAGCAAAGTGTAACCAGTGTAGTGCAAATCTCGCTTTCTTTCAGTAAATTCTTAAAACATTTTACATTTATGCAAACTATACGCCTGAGCCATACAAAACACATTCCAGACAATTAAGTTCTTGATTGCATTCACATCTCCTCATTCAGAAATTTCAGTAGAGATATTCTCACTACGCTTTTTAAATATCATAGTCCATTTTGAGTCCTCAGAATCACAAATATCAAAGTAGTGGGATGAGACCCTCTCTCTATCGTATGTTCCAATACCAAAACAATCCGTAGCCACTTAGGGAGACCCTGATGACTATTCTGCGTGCGCTGAAGGACATTTATGTTAGTACGTCTTTGAGCTGTGATTGGTCAAGAGGGAGGGTTTGCAAACTGTCTCATTGGTTGGTGTGATAAGACGAAAGTGTGGGTCATGGTTAGGAGGGTAGGTGAATGTCTGGGGAAGGAAGAGAGGGGAATAGAGGGCGCACAGATTTGCACACAAGCACATACCCCCTCACACAAACACAGATACGAACACTCCAAGGCACGGAAATGACACTTCGGCGCCTGACCCCGGAGCCTAGTTGACGACGTAAAGTTAGATACAGGCATGAAACGTATGATTGAGAAGAGTCTGCGGCAGCAGCAAATTCAACAAAGCCAGTTGAATCAGCAACGAAGGGGAACGCTTGAAAAGATGACCAGTGTTATCAGTGATGAATCTAGGGAAACGGATGACCTTGGCAGATATTCTGGGTATGTATGAGGAACTTCACCTGTACTTTAACCTTGAAGGTTTATCGACTTTATTTCGATGTTAAATAGCAACATTTGGGAATATTCATGTTTTCTTCTTCCACAGTATTTCTAAACTTTGTATGGGAGGCCAGCAAAACACATTAGGTCATTTTACTACTGAAAGTTCTTTTGCTTTTGGGGTATTATTAACCCCGTCGGGCTTTTAATGGTGTCTTTTCCGAAATATTTGGTTCATTAATGGACTTGACGCATTTGTTGGTTAGTAATAATTTTTAAATAATCTGATAACTTACGCAAAATGAGAAAATAGAGGTAAATTAAAACTTTAGTATATATTATGGGCCATTCTTTTGTGTAGTCACATAATTTAAATCATAAGTACGAAGACAATGGAAAATTTGAGTATCATTTCAAAAAATCTTATTAAGTAACCTTAACCAACAATACTAAGTTCAAAAAATTAAAAATACGACGTGCACTAACCTATAAAGCAAACCGAACAATGTCTAGAGACCTTTAAATTTTCGTATTTCTTTAACATCCATGGTTGATAGTGGATGGTGTAGATAAAGACTATACTTGGTTATTTTTACGAGATCTTTTCCATTTACAGTGTAACCATGGTAGCCCTCTAAACTAAAGTCGTCCGGTCAAAAAACTTTTCCATAAATCTACAGCAGAACAGAAGTGATATTTGAACTAAGGTTCCAACGTCAAATTCAACTTAAAAGTTATGCGGTTTACTAAATAACGGTGGATTTTTTTGCAATAACCACCCTTATTAAAATTTAAAAGAATGTACCTTTACATTTTTCTTATGCAATAGTAGCAGATTCGTGGGTAGTTTTCCTGTATCGAATAGAATTAAAAGAGGAAGTAAAATCATGACATGAGCTTTCAGCCTAATCAGAAGAAAAATACAGTAAATTAGGTTGAAATAAAGTCGAATCGGTTGATTCAATATTATCTTAATTTCTGTAACTTCCTGAGAATATTTTACTAAGGTAAAAGGCTGTCAAATGTCTCTCGAGGATGATGTGCTCGCAGAACATAAAATAATGCTGCGACTCCTGGTTCAATTCGAGCTTAAGTTAGGAATTATGCATGGAGCTCAATACTCGGAGAAGGAATACACGTCAAACGTACGTTTGACGGGTTATACAAGCTGATGCGGAGGTGAATGTAATTGTTTGGCTAATTGTTCATGAAGCGTTCCGAAAGTAGTTTTGCTTAAATGAATTCCTCTTTAGTAATCCGCCCTCACGCAAACTATTTTCTCCCAAATGCACTGATTTCTGGGTTCTCACTTCTTACCATGCTTTTTGGAACGACTGGAGTGCTTCCAGAATAGTAGTAATTCCCTATGCTGTAAAACAGTTCAATTGTGCATCACGTCATCTATGGGCAAAGCAATGCCATTAAGTTACAAGATGACGGCATCTACACATTTCTACACTAATGGCAAAAATTCAACTATTTTAATCGTAGAAAGGAGTCTTCATGGCAAGAAAATCCAGAAAGAGCAATGATGAAATGGAATTCGAACCACTATACAAACCAGTTGAGGTTACAAATGGCAGTTGAACATCTCCGAAAGCAAAGACTTTGCCATGGTGATAGAGAATCTTAACGTTTCAAAGGAATGACAGTTTCCCATAAGCATTAAACATAACTCACCGCTTTCCACTATCAAATTTTGTTAAAAGAGATGACAATCACTGCCAGTGTCACGGTCTCGAAGGCGCCGTTTTGACTGTCATTTGAACGTTAGTGTTAGAAGCAAAGTACCATTAGAACTAAATTTTTTTAATTTAAAGAATATTAATTTGAGTTCTGCCTTTAGCATGAACGCTACAACATTCACAGGGCATTCGTTCCAAATTATGAAGCAAGCTATTCGCTCAGGAAAAAGTATTTTAAAAGGGTTATTAATTAGATTCTACTTAAAAGCGATGAAAATTAATAAATATTTTATCCATTTTTATTCACAACCTAAATTTAACCCTTGCAGCAGGTGATAAATTAGATTTATTGACCTTAAAACAAGCTACTTTTGAGAAAAATATGCACCTCATTAAAAATCACAGTTGTATGACTATCTGCATCTTCTGCAACCTAAGTAAAGTAGAAGAAGGTAGAGTATTTTTAAATTTTTAGTAGACAAAACTGCTTGTGAATGTCTTTCCTAACAGAAATAAAATTTCATGCAATACTAGGAGGTTCTAAATAATTATTTCTATATAGGCTTGGTGACTTAATCGCGTCTTTCAGGGAAGCCTCCTTTATCCTGTAAATAATAAATTTAGCATCAAGGAAATAATGTTACCAATGTCAACGGTTTTACCAGGGGCTTCAAATTTGTTAGAGAATAATGCTTACCGGCTATGAGTTAAAATGATGACCCAATTCCTCCTCAGATGAACCATTGCTTGAAAAAAGTCTGATACGAAGTGCTTTCGTGTTTTTTAAAGTCATTTAGACAGACATTAAACTAATCATAAACCAGCAATTAAAAGTAAGAATTATTCATAGATAAACTGTTCCATATCCATACAATGGTATAAAGGGACCTTTCAAGGCAGCGTGATTATTTTATTTTTCAGGTACAATTATGAACTGGACTGGGCTAACAGCAAGACCTTTATAAAGCAACTCGCCAAAGACAACATAGATCCCTCCCTCTTAAATGAAGAACTTCAACGGCATGCAGAAAGTAGGCGACGTCAAAGGTGAATATTTTCTTATCAATCGTGTATTTGCATCGATTAAATCGCATAAAAATGCAGGATTGGGTCTATTTGAAATTCTTCTATTTAAAAATCATCTGAAGCATAAAAAGTGTCCCAACTAACAATGCTAAAATACTGATAAACAAATATCTACGTTATTTAGTAGACCTGAAATAGAGCCTTAAATCTTCGAAGATTTGGGATATAAAATGGAGAAAAGATATCAAGGTACTAGGATTTCAATCCAATAATGTCAACATTATCCCAAGGAAGAGCTCTTGGCTGTGATTTTTCGCAAGAATCCTTTTGTTTAAAGAAATCTACGGCGAATTACTATAACATATG
This sequence comes from Echinococcus oligarthrus, assembly GCA_900683695.1. Classification (NCBI taxonomy): domain Eukaryota; kingdom Metazoa; phylum Platyhelminthes; class Cestoda; order Cyclophyllidea; family Taeniidae; genus Echinococcus; species Echinococcus oligarthrus. The sequence continues at coordinate 16,572 of CABFON010000047.1, forward strand.
ATACAGTTAAGCAAAATACATTAATCATCTTGAGTGTCGCCATGCATTTCTACAGGCATCGGTGATGCACTGAATTGTTTGCTAAAAATCACCTAAAATTACTCCATAATTGAATGAGCAAGCTAAAAACATATTTTGACGTATCAAATTTAAACGAATTGAGGGTGTTGGCACTGATGCTGTGCTGAAGACCCGTGTTCAGTTGTCTGAAGTCGACGTGGTGACTGAATAAGATGATTGTAGAGAAAATCACTAAATATCAAAAGCAGGTGGATAAGGAAGGAACCGACAGCTTGGCGGTTCATAGTATTAACTTCAAAGAAGACGAGATATGGGCTGTTCACGCCTACTTACTTATGTATTTTTCTGACATTCTACCTTAAAGCAATATGATGTAGAACAAGGTGCAAAAAAACAAATCAAAAAAATCCTCAACTACCAATCGTGAATCTCTACAAAGTCCCAAAAAGTGCTTCAGTTTTAGACATAAAAATAATCTATTATTGGTTTTAAAGTGATATTTTAGTGGGCCTACCCCTGAGAAATAATACTTGCAGCGTACTATACATTGGCATTTTTTGTTGACCCATCTGAGCTTGCATTGATTGGTATTGCTAAAATTTAATACTGAAAACGCGGCTTAAACTATCTATAGCAAAAAATATCACGATGTGACGATTGTATTTTAATTGTTTTGAAAAGAGCATTTACACCTGTGGCTACAAAGCGATGCAGTTTGATTTTCAAATGATGCGATGAGATGCAACTGCAAATCCCATAATTTTTCAGGAACGGCGATTGCAAGCTCAAGCGTTTAAAGATTTAATGTGTTCACCAAAAGGTTGGAACAGCGCGCCAATCAGGTCACTCAAATTGTAAGCAACTGGAATATACTAACAAATTTCCAACATGTGATTAAATTTGCTAATGATAAACTAGTAGCACTATGTAAAACACAAAAACTCGGAACTCACGATGTACAAAAATCTATTCCCACAAATTGTGGTGACTGAAACTCAGCAGATACCCTGTTCCGATTTGGAAAATGATTAGAAAATTTGTACAAACTGAGTCTTTCAGTTCAAAATTGGCCTAAAGTGGTAACGCTCGTTAATTTGATTTTCCTTTTTAGCTGGCGAACACGATGCCTAGGCCGTTTTCGCAGTAACGCTGCTCAAATTCTCTTGTGTCTTCTTGTGCTCATTGACTCAGGAATCGTTATTTCTGAAATTATTTTGGAAATTCGGTCCATCCAAAGTGAGCTGATTTAGTGTACCAAGGATTCTTGATTACAAAAAAGTTCGTTTTTGAGCAATCCCATGCAATTGCAAATGTAAAGAACTGCCATTGTAACTTTTTTGGGAATGGGGAGTAAATTTTCAAGTTAGAAAAATAAGATTTGTGCAATGATTATTTTGAAAGTGTTTTGTGTGAAAAATTAATCCGTTTCCGGGATGCGACGAACACGCATTATTGCCTGCTCCAAATTGATAAAAATGATGATTGCCTATGGAAAAGAAACTTATTAAGCCTCATTTCAAATGCCCTCTGACTGACTGTTGAACGCAGAAGATTCAGACCAGGCATAACTGATTTTTCTGTAAATGCCATTTATGAAAGTGCTTGGAAGTACTACTGGTACATCATCGAACTCCAATGCTTTTGAGGTAGAGGCATCAAAGTGTTTAATTAAATGCTAAACCGCATTTGAAAATTTTCCCATTCTAATGGTTAGATTTGTATTAAACATAGTGCTAATGCATGCTCTATGAAATACTTGCAAAGAAAGTGGGCGCAATGATCATATCTCGTTAATATCAAGCTAATGGCGTGGTTAAAATACCATCTTTTGAGGAAGCCTCCGTTTCATTTACTTTATTTGCGCTTTTTAAATACCCATTAAAAATTAGACTTTTCCCCATTGGTTTTCACCAATATCCTTCTTATCACCAAATAACATTTATTTTTAAAAAATCCTTTTAGTTTTGTTTTACTAAGTGCTCTCTTGCTCTCCAACAAGTTAAACATTTCGAATGTAACAGATGATACAAAATAAAAACGGGCTTTCCGGACAGTACCTCTTGTTAACATGGCTCCATAGTACTTTTACCATTTTCGGCAAAGTCTGCGGTTGCCTTATAAAATGAGAACACGAATAAGTTATTTGATTTTAATTATTCATGCAGCTGTTATGAATTCACACATAAGAAAAAGGACGCAGCTAACTAATCCCATGAGATGCTGCACAAACGCACAGTACTAACAGAGCTCGCACAAAGTACAAAGCATACAATAAAGAAGAATAAGTAAATTGACCTGATCGCAGCACACCTCCACTTTTAAGCCAATTTCATCCTACAGTCGGCGGCGCCGTTAGGCAAAACGTATTATCTCCCATTACATTTATATAAATTTGTTTTCTCCTGATTGTATTGTGCTGAGAATTTTTAAAAAAGGACCGTAATATGCATTTAATATAAGAGCTATTTTACTTCAATAACTATTTAGAATTTCCTAATGACTGTAAAATAAATGCTAACTGTTGGGGCCAGTTTGCGCGACCATGGCGTGCGGAGTACTCACTGACCACTCGTAACCAAGTGTTCATTAGAATGTGGGGATTCCATAAAATTCACAGCATTCTCACTCATAATATCAGTGTAAAATTTTGATTCCTAAAATGATTTTACGTCGGACTTTTGCAAAGACAGGTTCTGAATCAGCTAGAGTAGAAGGGATTTTCAAACTGTCAATTCAACTATCAAACTGTAGGATTAATTTATCAAATGTTAATCAGTCGGTTCATGCTTATCATATTCCACGTTTCCAACCCTCAGAAGCTGTCTATTGGCAAAGAAAGGTGAATAGGGCAAAGTAAGTAATATGTGCAATACATTTTATGGCTGCAATAAAATTATTGGACATCCGCAACTAAGAGCATAGTGGATATCGAACCTGAAATACCGTCATATGCTAAACTAGGCCCCACGTACTTCCCTTGTACAGCAGAAGAAGCAAATACTAAAGGTCTACTTTTTCACGAGTAAAAGTCCAAACCCATATTAGGAGACTGCCTTACTTAACATTGGGCGTTTTCAAGATAGCGATTTGCTCGCGCACAGGCGTAGCCTTGGGTAGTCCTCGAATTGATGTACTAGTGTCCCTGTTGACATAATCGTACAATTTATAAGATGAATCGCATAAGTTATTTTGTTACTAATGTTTTAATGAATGTCTAGCGATTGCGTTGTATCATGATGATCCAGAGGGACTTTTGTATTTTGCACAATAGTCGAATTTCCGTAACCGGTGGTTTTTAAATGAATAGTTGGCCTCTTCAATTTTATCCGGGTGATGCCCGTTTCACATAAATAAACCAGCATTTTTTACTTTTTTATAGACCCCAATTTCTTCCGTTCTGATATATTGGCAGCATGGATGCTCTGACGGATTTAACATATATCTTAAGCCGTAATCATTAACTGAACTTTGTTAGTTTATATAAAGACGCTTATTCAAACAACAATTTTAAGCTATATTTGTGGCCTCACCTTGTTAATTGAAATTCGCACGCCCTCAAGATGAATGCTTCAAAATCGTAAAAGGCACGCAATCACAAGAATAAGCAAACGAATGACCCAACCAAAAGTTACTAATAGTCATCATAAAAGTGCATTCACGCAAGAAAACATTCTTTCCAACGCATTCACAACAACTGAAAATGATGCGCTAGATCCTGGTAATTAATGTACACTTTTATCCACAACTCGAAAATATTCTCTTGTCACCAGTGGAGATCAGAGCTTAGCTTCAAGGCACTAACCAATACAGTATGGCCTCCTTTTAGATTATAAAGAACTTTTCGACATTCACGCTCAACACCTTACTTATCTGATGGCAACGCACAATTTCCGGTGGACAGGGTCGTGGTGCTCCTCCACCGGG
>CABFON010000048.1:0-20493 GCA_900683695.1 Echinococcus oligarthrus
GCATAAAAGGTCGGCCCACCCACCGAGGTGCAAGGGGGCTAATTCAAAGTACAAAAGTAGCGCCCCACCAGAACCGAGGGATAAATCACTATTGTATTACAATACTTCCCCCCGCATACCAAATGCATTCTTCGCCTAATCCATTTTCTACTTTTAGGTAATTAAACTTTTAGAAAGCTACAACTGAAATATATATATAAGACAATTACTGCCTTTCCCTTATTATGTCGCATAAAAATTCTGCACAAAAACCCAGTAAAACCTTGCTGATTTCTACAGCTTTTTTGCGTTTTCTTATCTGATCTATTTATCATCCTTTGTTTGCTTCCCAAATGCATTTTAAGACAATGAGCGTGTGTTAAATATGAATGAGTAATATTGTCTTCTTAAATGAAATTCCAGTTCTAAATTATCTTTTGTGCTATTACTTGCCTTATAGTAAACAGGCTGCAGGCATCACGCAAAGTAACTTTTTCAAATTATCTAAAAATATTTTGTTGTCGCGTCTTTAACGATTTATAATCCTTTAGCTCTGATGCTCTAACAAACAGCAGTTATCTGCAGATGTTACGGCTAATGCATTTTAACAAAATTCGTTAAAGTTTAGCAAATCATTTAATCTATGTTTATTCACATTTGCTTAGTTTACTCTGACCGTAACCTTGAACAGAAACTTACAAAATTGTGCCTGCTTTGAAGTTACGTCCGCTTTCTGTCGGCGCGTTGGGCATCAAGCAGAAAATGAGCAGTGAAGTTCTATCAAAGAAATTCAGTGTCGTTTCGTTTATGGGAAAGTCCGTATCAGGTCGGGATCATGCAGCTGAAAAGGGAAAAATCGAAGAATGTAAGTTGGTACTCTTTTGCCCTTCCAGTCTATCCACTGACTTCTGAATTTTCCATTAATGGTGTGAACTTATCAACGGTATTGTTGAGTTATCCTCCATGGTTTTTTGCAATGCAGTTGAAATTCACTAACTATTGCAATTAGGGTATTTCATTTCCTTTACCTGCCTTATTTTTGTGTGACTGCCACTCTTTTTAACCTCTTTGATTTTCAATCATTACTTTCACTTTTGTTTGCCTGTCATTTCTACCTTAAATGCTTACGTGCTTGGGATGTTTTATTTAATACAACTGATATATTTTAAATATTTTTGGCATTTTCTTTTTGGTCTCCTAACCTTATTGATTCTACTTTGTGTACTGGTTTGGTTTTCTACAAATATATGTAGTACCATACATTGTCAGGAGTCCTGAACATGTTAGTATTGATGGATTTTTATTTATTTAAGTTGTCCTTTTAAGCTTGCAACTTTCATTGTTAAACGAGATACTTATTGCTTTCCTAAATTTAGCTCGAGGTAAATTGTTACTGCTATTCTTTCAGACAATTTCCATATTTCCCTCATATATATATTTCCCGCCCGTTAGCGTTTGCTCCCTAGTGTGCCGCACAGTTCAGCCTTAGCGCTTTGCCACTTTGCATCGATAGTATGATATTTCAAACTTTTGTTAGCATAGGCTAACCTCTTTTATTGCATTATTTGACCTTGTTTTTCTTTTGGAAAACCTATTCGCATGCGTTTAATAAATTCCAAAGCTTTTGACAATACCTTTGCTTTTAAAATGTGCATTTTTTACAAGAGTATGACTTTTTTGACCCAACTAGCCTAACATTCTAGCATATTTGCAGTCTCTCACTCCCTTATTGTAAGCTTTTCCAATTCTGCCGCTTAGAATGTTCTTTACTTCACCGATTGTAGATTTGTCATTAACTTTTAGTACCTGAAAGCAGTCCAATTGATGATGTCGTGGTTCCAATTGATGACGACATTGAGGGAATGGACGAAGATGGGGGTTTTGGGCTTTATGAAGTAAGTTCTAAACTTGCATATTTCATGTTTTACTATTTATCTGTGAGCCATAAAAAGGGAAGTATATTGTACCGCACTGAGTTATTGATGGGTAAATCGTAAATTTACATTTTGCTTGAAAAGGAATAGTATCCTTAAATTGTCCTGTTAAAAGTTCTTTTATCTCACCTTAACACGTAGATTCTGCTCGTTTTATTCAAATTTTAACATGTGCATGTATGCATAGTCGTAGTGACAGCAACTTCGTAATTGAAGTGTCCATTTTTTGTTTAAAACTTCTGCGGTTATTTGGATTTCTCTGTGTCGAAACAACTTTACATCAAGGGCGTTTTTTAAGGGACAAGCGAAGCCAGCATAAGTAACAAGCCCATCAGCAAAAGCCTGTTCCTTTTTCTTGGCAGTTCAAATAGGGGTAACTCATTGTTCGGTAGTGTGCGAGCTCCCAAATGTGCTGTTTTAATTTCTCAATGAATGAAGGATTAAAAAACTGGGTAACATTTCCTGCTAAGCTGAGGTAATTATGTAGTCCGTTTGTTGATCAATCGATTTATTGGATTATGTAATTCAATTAGTTGGACAGCACAAAAGTTCCGCTTCAATCAGTAGTGGTGGTAGTAGATGTGGTCGGAGGAAGTGGGCCATGACTTCTGCTGATGGTATACTGTAAGCACTGAAAGGAAGTTGAAGTAGTCGTTGTAGGTGTTTTTGTTTCTTTAATCGTATATATTACTCACACCAGCTCGATAAGCCACATTTTATCAACAATGCCGTTTTAACCTCCAAAATCTAAGTTTATTCTTCTGTAAGATATTGCAGGCATTTTAAATCAAAAGGAACAAACCTTTAATACCAAATCTCATCGTTAATTGTGGTAACTCATAGCCATTAGTCAGCTACTCAAACGCTAAATTAGTCATAAATACGTTAGAAAACCGAAAAAATTTTGGTAAAAATCAAAAACAACTCAATTTTTGATAGCATTTTAATGCACTTCATTCATTTGCAAATCATGTATTATTACAATCTCTCAGTCCACTTTCTAACGCTCCGCAGTTATGACAGCTTGACTAATTAATAGGGCACACACATTTACCTAAAGTTATCTTGACAGTAGTATCTTTTTTCAGTGTGTTTTCTAATGTCCCAAAAAACCAGTCTTCAAGAACCGTTCCCTATGCCTAATTTGTAATGCCCTGCATTTCCGTTTTACTTGACTAGCATGTAACCAGCCTGAACAAAATGGCATGTACAATCCATTCTTGGTTCTTTCGAATGAGAATATTAATGAAAGAACTATAAAAATAATTTCGTGAAACTGCTAATTCTTTAGCTTTTCTGTTTTTTTGCTACTGTTATCATGTTAAACCTCGTAAACTTGATTGTACTTTAATATCCTTTCACATTTTGATTTAAAACACTCCATACCTTCTAATAATGCTTTAAAATTTATAAAATGGCATTACTCGTATGAAATATACTCCAGGAAATTCATCGTGGAAATGATGTTACGTGTTCTGGTAGTGGTACATCTACGCTTGTTATCTTGGTCGTGTTGGACAAAATTGATGCAAATTTCTGCATAACTTTTGCATTTGACTGATTTTCAACCTGGCCGAGGTAGCGCCACTTTTCAGTGATCAAAAGGCAGTAGGAGAGCGTTAATAGAATCCACTTCCTCACTTCTTGGAGGCGCTCCTCCTTCTCTCCTTCGAGGATTATTTTAAGTGCTTCAAAACACACCTAAAATCAGTCCCTAAAAAAACGACGTAATAACTAAGTTATAAAATATCAGGAATATATTTTTGTTCTTGTAACTGCTTACTTGTAAGCTTACATTTCTAGCACCTCTTAAAGAAACTTTTTAAAAGTTCCAATGACACTCTGTAGGCCTCAATGCCATCGTCTTTTTTCCCAGTTGTAAAAAAAAATGATTCTTTTAGCAGGAAGTACTTTTGCCCCTACAACGAAGACAACTATTGTGCGATTCTCCCAGGCATTTTGCATTAGGAATTTGTTATCTCTGGCCAACCCATCTACAAGCGTAATTCCCTAATGCGACAAAAAATGGTAACGATGTCATGTTGTGCGTGAAGATCCCCAACAATCCCCCTTCAGACACTTTTTGATAATTTACGCCACTATTTGTATCCCATGGAATATGTAAGAAAATAATTTTCAATGTATCTGATAAGATAGATATATCTTTAAGTATTATGTCGACTATATTTAGGTTTTTTGCGATTGAATGAGTTATATTACCGAGCCTTACTTTACTTTGTCCGTCCCAAATACTAATAACGTAAGGACTGAATGGCTGTTGATACGGCCTGTAGGCCATGGCGCCAAGTTGGACTGCCTCTGTAGTTGAACATGAAGTTAAACAAAATTTTGAAGTTCTTCATGGTTCCCTTCTTTTAAGTGTTGTTTTTGGCGCCCTCTTCGGTCATTCCTCAGCGTCAACCATCATAAAGCTGTCGATGATTTAAAAACCACTAGGAATAGTAGTCCATGAATAGTTGTGAAGGTTAGGTGTAGGCTCCAATGTCGTTTGTGTATCTTATCGACTTTATTATCATTTGGAGTAAATCTGTCTTGGTTGTGAATTGCGTAGGAAGAGACTGACAGGCTTCATACTACTCAGTGAAGGCCTATTTTCTACCGGTACATTTTATATGCCAATCGCAATTCATTTAATATCATGCAAAATCTAACCTACCCTCTTGGAGTAAATATTTTGCATTGGATGCTCAGAGCCACCTTGCTCTCATTTCTACGATGCCCAGCCGTCTATCTAGGCTTCATTCAGCTACCAGTGTCGGGAAGTTAAGGTCTGGTAGTCGGCTACAAACATCGAGACAGTTGTCTTTTTGAAGTGAGTGAATGTGCTAGCACAACCAATGGAGCTAGTATGGACTAGGATCTATTCTTAACGTAGAGGAGGGCTAGAAGGATACTGGCATGGCTAAAGGGTTATACTGTCATGATGCATTATAAATCCCGGAGACAAAGTTAAGATGCACATCGGGTCACTACATGGAAAATTTTTGAATGCTAAGTTGAAGCTCCAAAACCACAGCCATCCGGATCCTTTTTTGAGAGGTACGTCCAATGAAGTGCTTGTTTAACAATCTCTATTAGGAATTATTCCTAAGATATTCTCCTTTTCAACCAATGCTCATCTGTTGTCGATCCCAAGATCTCCTGGCGTGTTTTGTTCCCTTGTTTTCTCGTTGGTTTATTTATATCTGCTCTACTATTTGCGAGCGGTCAATAGTTGTGGCAATAGTTTTTTTGCATTGTTTATAACCTCGATTGCACTTGACCGCTATGCACTTAGCGCAAGCTCATTCTCAACTCCATGTGATCTTTCAAATAATTGGCTTTTTGCCGAACTGAAGAAAACCATGACTTTGTTTCTTTGTTTTTTTTTTTTAAGTTTTACGGTTCTCCACTTAAAATGTCATAGTTTCATCACATCTTTGGTGTTCTAACAATAATGCCACCGTTTTTTGTGTATCAGTACTCCCCATTTTTGAAGTATCTCACCTTTACTCCATCGTCACAAAATATTCACTGCCACCGCCATGAAACTCCAGTTGAATTCCCTCTATAAGCATTACGACTACTCCTCTCATATCAGAGAAAATGCAGTAGCACAGCCGGTGAATTAGCTCTGACATTTCTTTGTAAGAAAAAAGCGTAAATAAGCCAAGTTGTGTATAGTCTTGTAATTGCGAAATTACTTCACCTGCATTTAGCATGGACAAAGGTCGTTCGGACTGCTAGCATGGAGCGTTGATTCTTCCTAGTACTGCTGAATAGTGACCGGAATTTTATCAGCATATGTGAAATACTTGCTACCCAAATTTTCTTTTCTGGATTTATTTTTGGAGCTTTCCAGGCAATGGATATCACGATTTATTTAGCCTATCTGATCAGGATCGTAAAATGCTTTGGCTTTGTCTGGGCAGAGCTTAAACGATGAGATAAAACGCTTCTAACTGCATTGTTTGCAAAGTTGAAACAATGGTTTCGTAGTAGTTTCGTTTAAAGTCTAAACCACGTTCAAGTGGGGTTTCAGGATGCACCAGCGGCTATAGATGGTTTTTGGGATAAGTAAATTTGAAAACAGTTAAGTACGCAGGAGTTGTAAATGTCCAAACTAGTTTTTCTATGAATCTTTTTTTGCTACGTTTACTTCGGAAATATTATGCAGAACCGAAAGCTAAACATTAGAGAATCACTGATTACTTCATTTCCAGTAACTATTGCACGTTACGTCGACTTGAAATAAATAGGCAGCTTAACGTGAATGGTGCCATATCATTCTTTTTTTCCTTTAAAATACCTTGTCTTCTCGTTTTGATTGCAGCTAAGCGTTAAACAAATTTCTTTTTTAGTCAAATCTTTGTAAATAATAGCTTGATTTACCTGAGACATGAAATACTTGGCAAGGAGATTTGATTGAAGATTGAGTTGTCAAAGTGGATGCTTTGTTTTCGTTTGAATCTGTTGTCTTTATCCTGCCATTTTCCATGATTGTGTGTGGCTCTTTTTTGATCACCTTCAAATTGTTAAATAAACTACCTTTGTGCGCTTTGATAAATGTTACAAGCTTGGAAAATTACTAAAAGACAAAAGAAATATTTAAACCGACCGAAAAAATTTCTCCCACAATTGATGTATTGTTGTCGTCTATCATCAGGAACCGAGTCTTTTTATCAACCATCTCTAGAGTGTGAAAGAAATTTGCTCTGCTACAGTTAGCTAACTCAAATCACTGACAGCGAAGTGAGATTGACACTCAGGTAAATGTGTAGCTTGTCTGATCAACTTTTGATAAAAAATGGTATTGGTTTCTTTTTAGAAAAAAATAACAGTGTCATGCAATAAGTTATTTGCACTGACATTTGAATGAATTTAGTTGCGCAGTACCTGGGAAACAAAGCAAGTGGTTCTTGATAAAGACAGATGGTCGCCCAAGTCAGGAAAAAGGTTGACTATTAGCGCAATGTTTCATTTAGAGCTTATTTGGCAAAGCGCTCAAATCTGAGTCTGAAAAAAAGTCCCTGATCGTTTTACGCGCTTCACACCCATTTAGGAATGGTGGAATCACACCATTTGAGCTCGTATAGATCCAATGACCTGAAGGATGACAAGTCAAATGACATAATTAAACGCCTTCTCATGTACTATGCTCCATATTTGTTTCTCTAAGGTCATTTTTGCGTTATTGGTCATGCACTTATTTTATGGTGTCACATCGACACCCCACATATTTAAAATCTGCAATTTTCTCATTTTTTTAAAATTACTTTTATTTCTTTGGATATCGACTTTTGAAATATAGGGGCAAACGTACTTGTCCGACACACTTAAAGCGCTTGGAACACTAACCTGGGAAAGTAATAAATATTCTCTATTAAATGATCTATTGCTCTGTTCGTCCGTCTACTGGTTCCTTCGAAACTGTGGTGATTCATCTGGCCGAGAGGTTTGGTGATTCATGAACTATGACAATGAAGGCGGCGTTGTGGTTCCGTTTTCGCTGTCCAATCCTGATACCGGAGCAAACCTTCACATGCATTTCATTTTCATCCGTTTAATCCCTTGAGCGATGCCCACGTTGCGCCCTACTAGCAGTGCAGTTAGTCCCCAAAGCAAGTACAAAGCCTTTTCAAATGTTTGGTGGTCTCGAATTTGTCCGAAGAAGGCGATGGGTGTATTGCCCATCCTCACGTGCGTCCAACCAAAGTGCTTTCTTACCCCTCAATAAATTGTGTATATTTTTTGTCTAGAGAAGCATCATCACACCCATAGGTGACAGGCAAATGCGTAGTTATGGGAGCACTCAACTGTCCCATTAAGGAATAAATTTTTACGCTAATCTGCATCGCAGTGCGTCTGCTGCAGGCGCGAACAATTGCGGGCTCTTTTTTGAGCAAATGACTTATGCAATCACTCCCCTCTGGGTGGTTAATAGGTCAGTTAACCGTGTTTTTGGGGTGAATAAAAATGGATTAGCTATCTTATAAAGTGACGAATTAACATAAATTTTTGTTAATTTTAGCACGAATACGGTACACGTCCACCCTTACCTTCAGTAATTCACAAACTTTCCGCCTACACTGGGGGCATTGAACCCACAGCCAATGAGACGAAGTTGCTCAGACACAAACAAGTCACAAGAAAGGCGGTATGTTTTTACTTCTACCTGTGAGAAGGTTTTCCAGGCTAAAAATCGCTATTTATTTGTTGATTAGCGGATGCTAAATTGTCCGCGGTTGAAGGATAGGCCAAGGAGGATGAGACTTGTGATTAAGATAAAGTAACCACTTCGAATTAAACGAATGGACTTAGATAATCATCCCTGTCCTTAATGCATTAAATATTCAGCTCACACCAACGATTCTCTACGCTGTGCATTTTTTGGTTTAATAAATTGGCCAGTTCATCTTCTTATCTATTCCCTCCCAATCAAGTGCCTAAAATCTGTAAATGTACTTCTGGGTGTGATCCAAATAAAGTATTTATTTGTAACTTTTGGGCTATGCAAAAAAATACCCTCGAAGGCGGTTCACGTATATCTGTTTCAATATCAAAGATGGTGGTCATGCTAAACGGTCAGAGTTTTTTATAGACTAGAACTATTTAGAAATCATACCTTTTCCTGTAATTTTATTTACTTCTCTGGGAGCTAGCAAAACCTCGTCCTCAAAAAAGGGTATTAATGTTTTTAAAAATGAGGTTTTAGTTACTCTGAAATTGATAATTCCGTGTCAGCAAGGTGACGGTGTGATACATGTTGACCATACCGATAGAACACGCGAATTCAGCCCCTGCTGAAGCGTCGTCTTTGGAACGGCGAGCTCTCTAAATCCGTACCAGTAGAAAAAAAGTAAAATTTACTGCCATGTCAAGATTTTTGCAGCAAATCGTGTGCGTGACTACTTCAGTCAAGCGTTAGCGTGTCCTGCTGCACTGAATGTTTGAAGGGCTGTAAAAGAGTTTGACTGAAAACTCCTACTCTTCACTGCTTGTCCAACTTGTTTGCTCTTTTGTTGTTATTCCTACATTCATTCCAAAAATCCTTTTCATCATGTACATCTAAGCATGGGAAAGGTTTCCGAATTCATTAGACGTGGTTTGACTTATGATTACACTTTGTCCTGTGTTTTCTTTGACTTTTCTAGGGAAAAAGTTACTACACTTAAGAAATTGAGAAAGCGATCGGAGTCAACAAAAGTAATTAATAAAAAAATAATGTGAAAACCAATGGACTTTCCTAAGTGTATTTAATTAGTAAAATGAAGGGTCTGTGGGCGAAATCGTGTACTTCGATGACCACTTTCAAACTGCGTTCCTTTCCCAGTATTAAAGTAGAGCCCAGGGGCAGAAGTATTTGTCTTCATTATGATTTTTTGCTTTGTAAATGCTACATTTCAATCGCACATTTGTTTTTTAAATAGTCTCGCTCCTCTGTCTTAATCAGCCGACTAATTACAATCTACCTGTTTATTAAACCATTACAAAAATGCCTTCTCGCATAATTTTACCCGTAGTCATTCTTGTGAAAGCGGTTATTTACAATAATGGCAGCCTCATGTTAAACCTCTCACTTTCCTTGATACTACGAATATCAGGGGAATTGGGGAGAGGTGGATGACCAAAGCGATGAATAGCTTAACAACCCCCATTGTTAACATTCATGTCAACTTTAAATTTCTTCTTAGTAACCTCAGCAACACAGGTAACAGGTGGTAGCCTGCGGTTCTTGTACCTGATCCTCAAGTAATTTAAACCATTTTAAAATAGCTCCAGATTGGGGGGATCTTATTACGCACTATTAGTCTTGGGACATAATCGCCTGTAAGGTGATTCTACGGGAAGCAGTAAAAGCAATTCTTACATTCACAAAGATTGCGTTCACTTCCCACTTTCGAGTGCGTCCCCGTCTCTTGAAAGTAGTAAAACATTTCCAAATACTCTCACTGTTTATTAATTACGCGGTATTTGTGCCCACTTAGGGCCAAACAATATTATGTTTATCCATTCACTCCGATGAAAAAAGGTAAACAATTATTCATTTCCAGGGCCTAATTGAGAGGTAGGGGGCACGTATAAAGGGAGAATAGAAAAATTGTCATTCCTAATTATTAGCACAAATTTTGGGGAAGTGAAGATTTAACTGTTTCAATTGCCTCCCATCTCGTAATGGGTGTGCGTTCCCAAAAGGTGGAGGTCAAATTTTATTAATCACTCTACGGATGCTTTGACATGTTTATGACCTTCTGAGGAGCTTCTAAAGATAGCCTTTTACAATTTTTTGAATGACACGGGGTTTAAACTGTCAATCCGGACATTTTCAACATTTACCCTGTTGAAAAGTATGTACTATGTAGGGGTGGACTTTGAAGGGTTTTGATTATATCTAAAAGAAAGAAATAAGGCTTCTCTTTCGTTGAATGGAACATGCTATAGTTTTAAAGACACTTTTGGTGAAGAATTATGGCTTGCAATCGTTCTTAATCATTTGACTTTATTAAAATAATATATATTCGCTTCATTATTTCGACACAGAAGACGACCGGGAATTTTAGTTCTATGCAATGGAAAAGTCAAGAAATTCAGAAAACTTCCTAAAATATATAATCTATTGTAATGGTCAAAATTACAGCATCAACAAACAGCTTCTTTTCATCATGGCACTTTTTTGCTGTAAATCTTTCATACACTTCCTTGTTCTTACCAGCAGGCAGCCTACCCTTTGACACTTCCATTGCGTCCTCACTTCTACTTCTCAACTGTCCATTTTCCATGTAATTACACGATTTTTAATGACCATAAAAAGGAAATCAGAATGGGTAATACGTCCGATGGGACGTGGAAGAGGATGAGAATAAAGATGGGTCAGTATCTCTCGATCTCTCCTCCTCATCTGCCGGATTTTTGTGATGATGTGAGGTCTTGCGTCGCGTTGTCTCAGGAGAAGACGATTTACTGCTTACTGGTTAACTAGTTCTGATTGTTTCTGATGAAGACGTTTTTCCTGTACTCCTTTCAGTTATGCCGCACCAAGCAAATGATGATTACAGTTGCAATTACTCTTTGGTCTTCAGCAAGTTAATAATTTAATTTGTGGCTAACAATTATGGCTGTAATCCACCCATCTCACAGAACAAGTATGGCCTTTTGAGGGTGAAGGGGTGCATCAGTGGTGTGAGCGAGGACGTGATTGTATTTGGGTACGTGAGTGAGCGGTGGGATGGTGGGTGAATCCTTTGGGGGTACCCAATGATGTACTCTTTTGCTTAACGAACGTTGCAATACGAAAACCATTTTCCGTCAGAGACTGGTCAGCCAGACAGACAGTCAGTAACCAAAAAAACCTCCCCCTTGACATGTAGAGGCAGAATGATGAAGGATTGAGAAGTGAAGAAATAACCGGTAGTTTTCAACCTCCTTATCACCTATTAATGTGTGTGGGTGGGACCTACTCCCCAATTGTTTCCACCACGATATTCGCTTCCCACTCGATGTGGGTGCAAGCCAAAAACTAATTCTTTCATCATTCATGCAAGCCATTAATGGCATTTACTCCCAGTACATTCATCTCCAACCACCTGAAGCACTTGGGATCCACAATTTTCCACTGTCGAGACTAGAGGGTCCCCCGCCTTGGGTGTTATAAGTCTGTAGTATGCTTCTATATTGGTATAATCCATCGCCGAATTCTATTAAACCGTTTCAACCATTGGTTAGCGCTATTTGGGTGTTCCGCTACCACATGATGTAACTTCTTCCACTGATATACAACGATTTCCAGATTCGCTTCTATGCCTTCGGAGTCGTACTCACATTAGTTAGTAAAGTAAATAAGCTGGTATCACATCTACAAGTTTCAACCGACATGGTGCGCTATGAGAAGCGTGCTGTATAGTTCGACCGTTATATATCTTCCCACGCTTTATAGTGCTTACGCAGGTCTCTATATGTTATGATATACCGCCCTAGGGAGCTATATCGTAACCGCGTTTGCATTTTGATTGCCTGATACTTAAATTTTGGAGGATCGACTAGACCAATCATGATTTATTAAAGCTTGCAAAATATCTAGATAAAACAAATTGCTAAGCAAGTCAATGATTTCGACATAGTAAGTTTTAAACCAGGTCTGTGTAGAAATCTACATTTCATTTTCTAACTGCCAAGTCCATAATTCAAGCATTGAAATATCAAAAGAGGTCAGATATAGTCAGTTTCTTTCCCACATCCATTTATAGTTGCACAATATAAGCCGATGCATCTATTTCAGAGGGAATGAAAAATAGTCTCACCGCAGTGCTAATGAAATAAATCAAGCATTTCGCTTTATCCAATCCCGGAAGACGATTAAATTATCCTTTTTCTTTGACCCTATTTGTAGCAAAACGATTGACTTATGAGTGGAGCTGCAAAACTCTTCGTGCGTTAATTAGGTTTTCTCAGCTCTCCTTGCGTGAAGGGCCAGATTGGTACAGCCACGATTAAAACTTGTTTCATCCCTGACTTCGCGGATTGAGGAACTTTAATTCTTGTTTTACTTTTGCCAACGTTGTGACGCATAAGAGTGGTAGTGCAGATAAAGTTTATGTGCACGCAATCCCCTTCACAAAAGAGAGGACAAAGGGTTAATCAACTCACGGATATGCGTTTGTAGTTCAGAGGGACAAAGTTTCCGCCCTACCAAGTATAAACGATGCAAAATTCTGCTGAGGCGTAACCACATACCCACGCATTACAAATGTCACCTTAGGAGCGATGCCAATTTTGAAGATAATGAAGATAATGATAGGTCAGTACGGCGACTCCTCTTTGTGGAAAGTCATAGTAAGCAAAAAATCAGGGTAAATTTCAGATAGCTGAAATCAGCTGACTTTTAAAACTATTTAGAATGGTTTTTCCCGAATTTCGATGGCTTGAAAAGTCTTAGTTTAGAGTAAGCACCCATTTTTATTGGTGATTTGAAGGGAGTCGTTTCATTTTATCACAAGTTTAATTAGATGGCAAATTGGCCTGAAACCGGAGACTTTGAAGTCACCAATTATGACAAGTAATGCTGAATAAAATGTGTGCTATGAGAAAATTAATTTTTTATCTATTTGGAACTATCTAACGGATGGTACCTAAGATATCTCCAAACACTTCACCCTAGATTTATCAAATATTCACCCAATGACTGTACAATCATAAATGAATTAAAGTATTGGGTTTCAACAACGCTTTTAACCCTCAGTGGCGGTTTGTCTAGTCTGTTAAGGCTAGATATGCATAATTCCTCTAGTTCTCTTGGCCCGAAAATACTAGGGAGTGCAAAGAAGAAGCTCTTTCAGAAACGTTTTAATTGGGTTTCACCGGTTGTTTTCATGAGACCTGGCGGCAGAATTGAAAGAGCATGCAAGTACAAAGCAGGAGAGAGTTTTGATTTGCGGCTAGAATCCGATGGCTAGCCACGGTTTTATGCCTTGAAAAGTTTCTACTCCGGAAGCAAAGAAAAATATCATTTATGTAGCCAATAATTTTGTTTGCCATTAAATCTGGAAGTTACAGGGGAGAAAATTACTTAAAGTGTAGGAAAATCCCCAGTCACAGTGTCATCAAATGAAAATTGAAATCACGTAATTGTAATGCAATACCTTGCGACCTGGAACGGTTTCGAGACACAAATTGCTTATCCCTGCTCTACTCGGATAATAAGCCCGTTCTGATCGCCCATAGCAACCACTGTCACCTAATCGTAATTCAAAGTGATGCGAACTTAAAGTAGTGAAAACAAACTCCGATTTGTATGCAACAGTTTCTTTAAATCTCGAGGTTATTTTGGAAACCAAATTTCTTACATCGCCCTTTTGTTACTCCGCGTTATCATTCAGTTTGCCTGATGTCCAAGGTTTGAATAATTTCAAAGCGTTCAGCTCCTACAGCTACTAAAAAATTTACAAATTTAAGGGCTTGAAAAATCTGCGGATGTTTGTAGCAGACGACTTATTGTTGCAATCACACTTTATAGACACCGACGTTTTGAAACCATCAATTACGGTGGGTAGCCAACTAGGCAGACAAATATCCGTAGAGAATGAGGAGTGCGTAGAAGTGCGACATGTAGAGGCAAAATTCACAGCATCGTGGGTGGAAATGCGTGCTGAAGATGAAGTGACACTAGCACCCATCCACGAAAACGGCATTTCACGCGCGTCTTGATCATGCAATCATTGATTCGCCATCGCGCGACCAGCAGGCGTAAGCGTTCGAGGCGCACATATTTGCTAGCTCCTTCCCTCTTCCCCCCCCTCTCTTTCCGCTTTTTTATAGCTGCTTCTCCATTAATTGTACCATTCACCAAAAATCGGCAACAAACCTTCTTTTAGGGTCCTATTTTTGGTAATGGGTTATTTGCTATTTCAGTTCATACTGGTTGGAGAAACTTATCTAGTTAAGCTTTAAAACCTAAGATGTTACCATGAATTAAAGCGGTTGTGGTGTGTAGCCGGAAGTGTTTTAGGCAAATTTTCCAATGAAGACTTGAGTTCTTCATTTTTGACACAGAAAATTGGATTTCTAATTTTGGGAATATTTTTAGTACTGCGGATTACTAATTAATCTCCACCAATGCTATACGACGTACTTAATGTAAGATATTATTAGTATTGAAGATTAAGGACGTACCATTCAATAGATCGAAAGAACTGGAATGTCTTTTATATCTTATCAGTTAAAAATATTTTGTTTGTAACATCTTTAAATGTATGCCTCGGGGAGGGGTGGTAGGTTGCCATAAAGTTGCCAGGTCACCAGATTTTAAATAGGATTTAATGTGGCAGAAATGGCATGTACATTTGAAGGTAAATTGTAAAATCATTACTCAGATGAAATCTCACCCTTCTGTACTTTTGTTCAATGTTCAGTGGGGGATTTTAGTTCCCAGCCAATCAGCACTTTCTATCTTTTATTTTGAAATGAAGTCAATGAGGTTTAGCATAAGAAAATAAAAGGAGGAGAATCTGATCTATGCGTAATAAGATTCCTTAGCTCATTTGACATTTTTAAATCGAACCAATGCAGTTCTGATGTCTACACAAGTGTGAGCAGTGGTGTTGAGCATGAGACAGTGCAAGTCGTCAGAGTGATTTGGCGCAACATACAATGACCTGAAAAATTTGCACCACTGTTTATGTGCATGTACTACAAAACACGAACAAATATGCGTCAGCCTGACTATATTTCCTGCCCTTCTTTTCTCCCCTTGTTTCGAAACCGCCGTCATCTCATCGCATAGCGCTCGAACCTGATGAATGTGATTCCAGCTTGTCCGCTTTACGAGGCAACTTCGATTCAATTCGGAGTGTGTTGAACAAATCTGCTATCTTTCCTAAAATTTGCTCCATATAACTGGGAAAGGTTGTCGTATGCAGTAGCAGAACCCACAAATGGTTGAAAAAATTAAATTATTCTGATGAGTCACTGTGGTACAGATGCATATCACAGGTGCAGTACATTCGGGTGGAGGAGACCCTCTATTCTTGCTAATGGAGCATTGAGTGTCACAATTGTTCTGGGTAATTGAAGCTGGAAGTAGTGGAAGCAACGGACAGCAATGATTTACGTAAACAATGAAACAATTGGTTTTTGTCATAAACCCACATCTAGCGGGAAGCGGTCTTCGTGGAAGCGACTGAGGTGGTAGGCTCCACACACCTGTATAAAGGCCAAAATCTATTGGCTATCTTTCCACTTTGCCCTTCACCTCTTAACTTCTCTTGTTCTTCACTTCATCTCATAAAGTAACGCGGTTGACAGATGACTACTGATTGTCTGGCTGATCAGTAGGGGGGAATGGCTTTTGTATTGGAACGTTTGTTAAGTAAACAAGTAGATCATTGGTTATTCCCAAAGGATTCACTCACCACCCATACTAACACATTCACACACAGACATACATACATCCCCCACTCACATCACTGAGGCACCCCTTCACCCTCAAGGCCATGCATGCTTTGTGAGGTGAGTTAACTGCAGAGTTGTTTGTTCTGAATGAAAGTGTTCACGTGCTGACGCCCAAAGAGTGCGACTACAATCACCATCTGCTTGGGGCATCACAACTGAAAGGTGTATAAGAAAAACGTCTTCTTCAGAAACAGTCACAAATAGTTAACCGTTTGGAGGAGAGTCTTCTTCTCACAAAGTAAACAAACAGTCGAGAAGTAGAAGTGCCGTAGCAACGGAATTATCAAAAGGTAGGCTGCTTACTTGTGGAGACAAGGAAGTGTACGAAAGATTCATAGAAAAAAGCCTCTTGGAAGGATGAAATTGTGCTGTGCTTTGTAATTTTAATTTCCTACTGTACGTAGCTGAAAAGAACTTTGTTTCATCCTTTTCAGATATTTGAATAGGCCTATAATGTCTCATTTTTACCATTCTTTGTAGAAACAAAAACTTGGAACGTTCTTAGGCGTCTTCTTACCATGTATTCAAAACATATTTGGCGTCCTCCTCTTCGTGCGTATGCCCTGGATCGCAGGAGTAGCGGGTGGCTTACAGTTTTTCCTCATGGTTGGATTCTGTTGTCTCTGTGTGAGTTTCAGGTCTTCTTGGGATTCTCACCTCGTCTTATCTTCCTTCTAACTACAAGTTGAGACTCTGAAAAAGTCCTGATCTGAAGTGAAGGGTTTCATTGTAGACAGAAATCGAGAATTTTGATTTTTTTTTCTATCTCTAATACAATGCCTTAGTCGACTCTGTGTTTATAGAATCCTCTTTCTAACTTTCTTCATGAGCTAATGTAAATTATGGTCTAAGTATTTTGTCTTGTTCAGATGTGCAAGCAGATATCTTTATCATAATTCAAAATTATTTGAACTGTGAATGCGACGATCACGTGCCTGGTCGTGATGACCGCAGCTGAAGTGAACCTGTCTGATGTAGACTGTTTATTCGGACACGAAAATTTATGCCTCATATACGTTCCCACCTAATTGAATAATTCTACGTGATCACAGCAAATGGGTATGTACAAGCATTAGCTTGAAAATTGCCGTTTGGGTAGAAATAATTGTGCAGGGTGCATATGGACGATACTTTGGTCGCACTAATCTCCACATCTAAGCCGCTTCTAAATACACTAGAAAGCGTAAGAATGTGAGCATAACTTTATTATTAATGTACATAGGGCTGGAAAAGTTAGTTAAGTAGGTGGTATAACCAAAGATCCACGCCACGGGCGTCCTTGGGCAAGATGTGGGCGACTCCCGCATTTACGCAGGACACTTCTCATCATGTCACAAGTAAGCAGTGGTTTTCCGATAGAATATGTAACGGTGTGGATTTTCTCACCAGACAACCATCACTACTCTAAGTATGTCTGCTATCGCTACAAACGGAAAAGTTCCAGCTGGCGGTTCATACTTCATGATATCGCGGTCCATCGGTCCAGAATTTGGCGGCGCCGTGGGAATTCTCTTCTATCTTGGCACTTCAATGGCAGCCGCTATGTATCTAGTTGGATCTGTTGAAGTCTTTCTAGTAAGTTCCTTAGGGAATTACTGTTATGACTCCGTACGCCTTGCAGAATTCATTGATTAGTTTAAACCCCTTCTTATCTTGATGACTATAAATGAAACGTATAGGATTTTTGTTGCCTACCTTCAGGCAGTCTTATTACTTTGATGCTAAGAAATCGTACTTTTTCCACAATCCAAATCCATACACCGTTAATTTGCAAGATAACCTTGAGATTCTGTAGCATGAAACTAAGCAGGTCATATATATGGATATTTTCTGGTGTCAAAATAAAAATTTCCACGCATGCGCGCAGTGTGAATTGACGGTGTCATGTAATTTCAGAAAACATCAAACCAACTGGTTTTAAATTTTAAAACGAACTTCTTTGGAATAGCAGAGGATTGATGTGCAATAGTTGATTCCGGTGCATCAGGTTGCTGGAGGATTAGCAGTGCGGAAAACGTGTTTTACATCGTCGCAGGAACCTACTTTTAGTGCCTACTATTTATTTTTTTTATTCAATCACCACTTAACGATTGGCGAAAATTGAATACAGTCGCTTACCGCAGTATTCACAATTTATGGTTTTTCTTCCCTGGGCAGAAATACGTTTGTCCTCAGGCATCTCTATTTGGCGACATAAGTGACAGCGCCTCCCTGTTTAACAATACACGGGTGTACGGCACAATCCTGACTTTCCTCGTAATGGTCTGCGTCTTTATCGGCATACGTTTTGTAAGCAAATTCTCCGTACTCAGTCTGGCAGCTGTACTCTTATCTATTTTCTGCATCTACATTGGAATCTTTACTGCCAGTCCTGCCAGAAGTCCCTAGTAGGTCTATACTCTGTATTTTTTGCCTCTCCTAACCTCGGTTTACAAGTTTACCAACCTTAGTTTAATATTTCGGAATTTTACGTTATGCACCTTTGTTCGATTTTGCAAGTTCATTTATTGTTGTCTATCGGACTGTAACTACCGTAGATAGTGAGAGTTTCCGTGATCTGGGTGACCGTGGTGAACGAGTTAAATTTCTTTTTCCAGGTCGTTGAGGAACCGCATAATATCATATAAACCGTATCGATGTACTTTCTACCTTATAAATCTTATTATCCACTATCTTTTACTATTCCTCATTTTTGTTTTATCCATTTATTAACTAAAAAATTTGCTGTGTTACTTTATTAAAACATTACTTCAATACCTCAAAACTGTTCTTTCGAAAAAAATGCAAAAGCTTTCTTTACTTATTTTTAGATTAAAGTGTTTTAGCTGTGGCTCTTAGTCCAAACTGACCACACAATAACTGTTGATGATAGTCACGACACCCATAGCCTACAGCGAAGAATTGGTGGTTTCAAAAGACAAATCCTTATTGCCAGCAATATTTGCCAAGTAGTGTATTCATGTCTGTCAACACCATACATATTTAATTGACACTTTTTTGCTTAAACTGCCCCTGCGTAGCAGTTTGTTGGAACTGCTTCAGTTTTCACGAGGTTGTGCCGCGTGGATGGAATGAAAATCAACATTTTAGTTTATTACATGGTTAATTAAATCTTTTATCTAAGGAAGCGATTACCATGCCCACGTCTTGGAAAATTTATTATAGTTTTACAATTTTCTCCAATAGGTTTCGTTCGATCACATTTATTTAGCGGTTTTGAAAAAGTGAATTCAGGTTAATTTAAATACACACTGCGTAATTCTGTTTTTTGCATTGGATAATTTAACACCCCTGATGATGATTGTTGTGATGACTTCACTGATTTTATCTGTTGTTGTCACACATTTTCTAAGGTGTGGCAAAGTTATTTTTAACCGAATTATTTTTTATCCATTTTAGCGCATTTTTACATTTTGACGACTTATCCGTTAAGGAATATCCGTCAGACATTTGCTAATAATTTGATTTTTGTGTAGGCTTCGTCGCAATCAAATTCGCTAGTTGAAGAATTAACTCATGCCTCTATACAAGTTGGATGGTTGTAGAGCGTCTTTTATCAATGAGTTCGCCACGTGTTTTTTACCCAAAGAAGTGACAATGACATGATTACTTGTGAGGAATGCTGGTAGTACTACCTAAACATTGTGAACTGATATACTTTCAGTGCTAAAAGTTGCCTCTTTGTGTGTTTACCACTGTAGCGCCCCAGGTCTTTCCTGATGATGCAAGAAGTCACGACACTATGGCTGAAAATGTATTACTGACGTACAGGAGGGTCGAGGGATGTACAATCCGCGAAGAATTAAGTGCCTTCTTAACCAACCGCATAGTTAAACAAACTGTCGAAACATTACATAGCCTGTCTCGTCTTTTGAGCGTCGTCTATAGCGCTTCCCTTGGTCAAATTCCCTTATCGGCCATCATAATATATTTGGTGTAGTAAGAAAATCACTTACCAACCGATCTGGTCGGTCATCGAATTTTCCTACAAATGAGAAGGTATTTGGTCACGAACTCACTAATTCCTCTTGGCATTTTCACCAGATTTCAAGTTCCGTTCTGTTTGGGAAGTGTATTGGGAGAGGGAGAAATGTGCTGGGCATCTCGTATGCCCATCCCTATTCGTAAGAACACTAACCTAAAATAGTTTCGTGAGGATGTGGTTTCACGTCAAATCCACTTTCCCACTTTCGTTCCCACTTCAGTACTGCCCAGCCATATCTACTTGGGTTATATTCAGCTATTAGAGATGTGGATGAGGTATCACGCATTCATTTAGTTGACATCTTCATGTAGGCACCGTAGACAGATCCGTACCGAACTTTTCCAGATGGTTCACGGCTAGTGTCACTTCAGTTGTTAGTAGCATTTACGCAGAACACGGAACTGGGATCATTGTCGAAAGCAGATATGGTTTTTGCCCCTTCTGTTAGGTGTCTTTACAAATTCTTTCATCTGCAACCGAAGCTCTTTTTCTGTAACATTGGGGCTAAGCATTCGGCAGCAGAATCATGATAGTTTTCCTTTGAAATCGGGTTTGTTTACCACCGCCACCAATTTAGCGCCCACAATCTTCTCTGAAATCACAACAACAAGGCCGAAGATGTATTATTAACGCGCAGGGGGGCTGTAACAC